>PVKC010015949.1:0-21127 GCA_004027635.1 Crocidura indochinensis
ACACTGAGGGAACAGAACTTTGAGAACCATGAAGATAGCCATAATCATAAGTTCAATTCCTTGAATTGTGCAGATACCGAGACCTCTAGAGACAGAGGGCTATTTTATCACCCAAGATGGAGCAGAAGTCCTCTATACACCAAAAAAGCACCAACGGGAGAGCAAATGAACCTGAAAAGAGTCTTTAATTAATCCCATGACAATATACTTCAAGGCTGGAGAAATCCTATCCCTCTTAGGTAAAGGAAATTCCTTTTCCAATGACCCTAATATTTACTGTGCATCTGCAGGAGTGGAAAAAATCACAAAACATTTTCTTCATTAATATTATTGACTAATACATTTTTTATTGTTGATTTCATGGTGATAGTTTGGCGATTGAAGTGGATATCTCCATTTATATTTATTTATTTTCTTGTTTTTTCTTTCCTTTTTTTTTCTCTTCTTTTTTGAATGCTCACAGGATGCTCACAGGATACTTTGACAGTGCTTTAGGTACTGCTGTGGTGCTTCACCTTCTTTTTTCCGCTACATCTCTCAAACCAAGGATGAAACCCTCTAGAAGGCCTCCTTCCATTTCCGGAGTATTTGACTTTTTTCATTTTTATTTTTTTTCTTTCTCTTCTCCAGGTTATTACTTTTCTCCTCTTCAAACAAAACCACATGACTTGAACTAACTAGTCCTGCATCCCAATTGGGGGGGAGGGGGTTTAAGGGAAGTACCAAGACTAAACAGGTGTAGGACCACCAAGTAGTGAGCTAGGCACAGAGGGGACCAAGTAACCTGGCAGCTCCGGGGTGAGGGAGGAGGACATGTGAGGTAGGATGGGAAGAGAGGCGGAGGGAAGACAATTTGGTGAAGGGAATTCCCCTGATTTTATGTTAACATGTACCTAAAATATTGTCAACAATATGTAACCACTATGTTTAAAATAAAAATTGTTATTATGGGGAAAAAATAAAATGTTTCTTGAGTGATTTTGTTCTCTTAATTGAAAATAAATATCATTTTCTCATAAAAATTTGTATAATATAAAACATGGAATAGCTTTGTAAAATTAGCTCAACTATAAAAAAAATCAATATAGGGGTCTTTGATATGAAGGTTGACAATTTGTAATGCAGGAATTAATTAAATTGGGCACTGCTATAATAAAAGGCTTTGAGTTATTATGTGTCACTCTGGCAAACATTTAATTTTTATCTCTCTGGTGAAACCTTTATAAAAATATGATATGAGGACAGTTAAATAGAATTTATGCTGAAATAGCTTGAATTTTTAGATGTAATTCAGCACAATGTAGTCAGTGTTTGTCTTTAAATATGGAATAGTTATGTTCTAGAAAATGAGCATATGTGTGAAAAAAATTTGTTTAAAATATCATAAAAAAGGTGAGTGAAAATAATTTGGAGAAAAATTACTCTAAGTGCCCAATGTTAGGAATCTATCTAACTTTACCTTAAACTGCACTAATATTTTGAGTTCTTAGCAATGATTTTATAGTTCTAAGCATTTTGTATCACTTGACTATTTCATTCATTATTTGTTGCAGTATAGCTCACTTACACAGGCATTGAGTATAGTATTGCTTACTTAATGCCTCAGTTTCTCTTAGAGCTAATATCAATTATAAATTTATATTTATTCACCATGTGTTATAAATACATATAACTATTTTTCTAGCAAACATTTTCATTCAGTCTTCTGTTTACTGTCTTCTGATACTTAGAATAAAAAGATAGAGTACAAAAACTAAAAAACCAATAATTACAAGAGAGAATTATGAAGAACACTACTTCCAGATTTTGTCTGCTATAGAGAAAACTCAAGTAAGGCTGATAAATACTATATCACATAATCCCATTTGCCATATTAAAACAAAATTATAATACATTACAAATTCTGAAAAATAATTTAATCAGTAAATTTAATTTTATTAGTAATATGTTATTATTTATGCTGTTCTTTCCTTCTGCTAATCATAGTACTAGTACATAGTGCAAACATTAAAAAATATTGTAGCATTGTAAAGGAAGGGTGATTTTAAGTGTGAAGAGACTCCAAATCAATTATATACAGCAACCAAATCAATCCATACACTTAGAAAAGTATTTAAAATCAATATTTTAAACTATACAAGATCAAAAAAGTGATGTGCTTAAGGATTTAATTATCTCAAAAACAAAAAAATTTGTATGTATACTATAAACTACTGTAAGTTATGAATGTAATTAAAGCTCTGGAAATATTATAACTTTAAAATAAAATTAATATATTAATTTTTCAAATTTGCTTTCAGGTAATATTTAAGGTTACAAAAAACTGATTAATTTAATTCTTTGTGTCAACAAATTACAGATGACTTTAACATCTGGATTATTTGCAACATCCATTAACTCCCTGTTCCTAGGGACAATCTGCATCACAGTCACAAAATTTCTCTACTCGACCAAAATCAAAATCTTTGGCTTTATTTATTTTTCTTTAACATATTATTGTTAAGTTGCAAATTTCTTTAAACTGTAGTCATAGGCCATTTTTAAAACCTGTTGTAAATTAATGGTAGCTTCATTCAGAACATACCACACATTTTTTTATATTTCAAGCTCTATAGAATAAGAAAAAAACACAGATTTTATGTTCCAATAGGTTACTAAAACTAAATTATTATAGTAATTATTATAGAAAATTATAATAAGATTTAACTGATTTTCATAAAGAAATATCTAATCATATCACCTGATGTTTTAAAGGCTTAAACTATTTTAATAATGAAACATGACATATTTAGACAATAGAATAAAAATAAGATTTCATACACAAGGATTAAATGTGCCGGTAAGTGTCCTAGCTTTGGAAATGTGTCTTTTACTCCATGACTACTATCCAAAAATATTTCTGTGTGGTAGCAGTGTATATGAACATTATAAAACCGGTATACTTTAAAAATCTAATGCAGGGGGCCGAGGAGATAGCACATTTGATTCTTGGCATCTCAGACTTATGATCACACTTCAACTATGATATTTGATCATGGTTCATTAGAAAGTAAATTTCTTTGTGATGCTAGTACCTATTGTATATACGCAAATGAAAGTCAAACTTGGTTTATCCTCAGGTCATACAGGTTATGTGCACCGAATCAAATGCATGTACTCTCCATTAGTCTGCTGGAGGGGGATGTGCTCCAGATCAGTCCAAAAGTCTGGGCTGAGCTGAAGAAGTAGGCAACTGAACTGAACTGTATGCCACTGAACTATTTAACTACAATATTCTGCACTTTGTATGAGATCAACAGCAGTGATGATGATATCTGCAAACTCAGTGATGATGACAATGTCTATGCTGATACTCTAATATCCAATGCAGCAACTGAGCAGAACTTCTCAAAACATAATGAAAGACTCTATACTAGGCTTCATCCTAGGATCAGTGCAAAAATCACGACCACCAGCTACAGAAGACTGATTAAAACAACAGTGATGGAACAGAACTTTTAGAACTGTAAAGAAAGACTCCATCCTAGACTTCATCCTATAACCTGTGAAAATACCAATATCTCTAGCTACAGAGGCCTGAGTTTATCATCCACAACAGAGCAAAGAGTTTCCAGACATGACAAAAGGACCTAGGGGAGAGAAAAGAATAAGTATTGAACTTATAGTTATTCCCATCACAATATGATTCAAGGGCAGAGAAACCCTGTATCTCTTAGGCCAAAGGAACTCCCTTTCGAATCTCCCCAATATTTACTATGCCTATACAAAAAAAAAAAAAAAGAAGCACAAATTTTTTGTTTTGTTATTGTTGTTTTATTTCATTTTTTTTGTACTCTGTTTTGTTTTTATTTCAGGACCATGGTTATTGTGTGGTTGTTGTCTTTATTGCCATGGTGCTTTTCATTTTTTGTTTGATTTTTTGTATTATTATTTTTTCTTCCTTTCTCCCTCTCTTCTGCTAAATTGATATTTATAGCTCTTTAAATGATTCTTCCCATTTTTTGCTTGTTTGATTTTTGCCCCATTTTATCTTTTTCCTTCTTTCAAACAGAATCACATAACTTGAACCATTAGTTCCACCTCACAAATAAAGGGGGAAATAATGGAGGATACTAAGACCAAATGTCATATGAACATTAAATTGAAATAATAAATGATCATACTTAAACACCAAATCCAAAGCCAATGACAACAGAATTGATACCCAATCTGTAACAAGCTAGACACAGAGGTGACCACTTATACTAGAAGCCTGGTGGGTAAAAGAGGGGTATATGGGATACCTGTTGGGAACAGAGGTGGAGGGAGGACAACATTTTTAGTGGGAATGTCCCGGACCCAATGTCACTATGTGCCTAAAATATTATGGTAAAAGGTTTGTGACCCACTTTGGTCAAAATATAAATAATTATAAAATTTAAAAAAGGGGGAAATTACATACAAAGAAGCATCTTTAAGATGCACAGAAACTTTATTATATGCAGTCCTTCAGGTCCAAAAGTAATAAGGGGATTTAATGAAAAAATTCAATGAAATAGATATCTCACCAAGATTACTTCACTCAGCTAGACTTTTATTAAATCTGGAGGAAAGATAACACTGCTTCATGTATGAACAACTCAGACCTTTATTGACTCAAAGCCAACATTAGAAGAGTAAGTAAAATGTCCACTTTATAACCACAAAAGCACAACAAACTTTTAAAACAGGATGACACATTATCCATGATAAAAATCTCTCCCAATGGTAATGTACTAAATGCACCAGATAAGAAATACAGAATGGGAAAATAGATAACAAACTGAACCATCTGCCTATAATAAACACATTTGAATATTCACAACAAATGCAGGCACAAAGTGAAAGGCTAAAGATTAGTCCTTGAAGCAAAAACTCCCTTATAAAGGCTTCAGTGGTCATACCAATATCAACCAAGTTAAAACTTAACAAGAATATACTGGCCTTGAATGAAGAAGTGGAATAGAGTGGCTGACTAGACATATATAGGTTATTCTATCCAGAAAGCTGACTATATATTCATCTCCAATGCACACAGCATTTTCCGAGCTAGACCACATGCTGAGTCATAAAAAAATACCTACATAAAAACAGGAGGACATAAATTGGATCAACTATCTTTTCAAGCCATGTTGCATGAAATTAGAAGTGAAATATAAACAGAAACAGAAAAATTACCTAAACACCTGAACACTTGGAAATTAAGCATCTCACTTCTGAACAACCAGTGTGCCATAAAGGAAATTAAGGAGGAAACAAAATATTACTGAAAACAAATGAGAATTAAAACACAAATTATCAGAACAAATCATACACAGCAAAATCAGTATTAAGAGGAATATTTATAGCTTTGCAAGCATCAGTCAGGAAGGAATAAATGGGTTCACATAAATAACTTAATGGTACAGCTTAAGAAATTTGAAAATGATCATTAAAAGGAGTCAAAGGTAGGCTAAAACCTAGAACAGAACAATTTGTACACCCAGAAAACATTTTATTAAAAGATGAATGAAAGGTAAGTTGGCTTTTTGAAAAAATAAATGAGATTTATACGAAAGGGAGAGAAAAGGTAGAGAAAGGGAGAGAAAACATGTATTAAGTGAAAATAAATAAATATTACAGAAACACAAAGGAAATCAGTAATTATATTATTGGAATTCTATGGCACATCACAAAAAATTTGTAAAAAATTGTTAAATGTCTATATTTTACAATCTTTAAGGCTGAAAATATTTGATACGAAATACCTGAACAGACGTATCATGATTGAGAAAACTGAATGGTAAGAAAAAACTTCCCTAAAACAAAAGCCCTGCCCCAGTTGGATTCATTACTGATTTTGAATTCTTTCAAAACTTTAAAGAGGACCTACTGCCAATCCTTTTCAGGATCTTCCTGGAAACTGAAGAAACAAAATTACTCCCAAAATGTTTCTAAGAAGCTAATATCACCTTGAAACTAAAAGCAGACAGAGACAAACAGCAATAGAGAAGTTCAGTCCACTATCTTTAATGGATGCAGATGCAAAAATTCTCAATAAAATATTAGCAAATAGAATCCAACAACTAACTCATCAAGAAGTCTATATGCCATGACCAAGGAGGATTCATCCCAGAGATGCAAGGATGGTTTGACATATGCAAGTAATCAATATAATATACCAAATCAATGAGACAATTTAAAACCATATGATATTATCAATTTATGTAGAGAGATAAATTGACAGATTTCAGCATCCATTCATGATAAAAATTCTTAACAATTTGAAATTGAAGAAATGTTTCTCAATATAGTCAAAACAATTTACCACAAGCTCATTGCAAGTATTATACTCAATGGGTAAAATGAAATCTGGCACAACACAGTTTTGACCTCTCTTGCCACTTCAATTCATTGTAGTACAGGAAAGTCTCTTCTTAGCATCAGACAAGAAATATATAACAAGTGCATCCAGATAAAAAGGAAGTCAAGCTCTTAGTGTTTAACAATGTCATGACTTTTTACAAAAATCTTCTTCAAAGAATAGACTTGTGTAGTAAAGTGGCAATCTACAAAATTAATTTGCAAAAATCCATGCTTTTTCTATACAAATTTATGAAAGAAAAAATATATTAAAAGAACAATACTATTAACAATTGTGTCTCAGAAAATCAAGTACTTGGAGTCAACTGAATGAAAGAGGTGGAATACCTGTACAAAGAAAACTACAAAACACTGCTCGAGATATAAAAGAGGACACGAGAATGGAAACATAACCTGCTCATTGATTGGGAGGATTAACATCATTATTTGGTAAGCATCATTTACTAAAGCATGGTACAGTTTTAATGTAAACCCTATTAGAGTAACCATGACCTTTATAAGAGAATTGGATAAAACACTCCTAAAATCCAGATGGAACAATAAACATCAACAAATGGATTAAAAAATCCTTGGAAAAAAAGAAGATGGTTGGAATCATCAATTTCAACATTAAATTGTACTATGAAAGCAATAGGCATTAAAATAGCAATGTACTGGAATAAGGACAGATCCACAGATCAATTGAATAGACTTCAATATTCTGATATTTGATAAAAGGAGCAAGAAATAAAAAGTGGAGCAAGTAAGCCAATTCGATTAGTAGTGTGAAGAAAACTTGTCAAGTACATGTAAATAAAATAACTCAGATCCCTAAGGCCATGCACAAATGTCAAATCAAAATGTATCAATGACCTTAATATCAGATTTGATACTATAAGTTACACGGGAAAATGTAGGCAGCAGAACCCTCCTTGACAATGAAGTCAAAGGTATTTTCAAGGAAGAACCACCAAAGACCAAGAAAATAAAAGGAAAGAAAAGCAAACAGAACTACATTAAACGGAGAAGCTTCTGCACGTCAAAGGAAACCATGACTAGAACACAAGGACTATCCTTGATATTGAAGAAGCTATTCATCCAATATCCATCTCACAAACGTTCAATATCTAAGATATAAAAGACACTGTAGCACTCAGAAAAAAAATCAAACCCCAATCCCAAAAGGGGAGATAGAAATAACAGACATTTCCTTGAAAAATATACAAAAGAACAAAAGTCACATGAAAAAAAGCTCTACATCACTAATCATTATAATGAAGTACTATCTCACTCCCCAGATAATGGCACATATCACAAAGAGCAAGAATAACACTGATGGCATGAATGGAAAGAGAAAGGTACCCTTTAACTGCTGATAGCAATGGCAGCTTGTTCAGTCTTTTTGAAAACAATATGAATATTCCTCAAAAAAAAAGAGAAATTGAGCTCCCATATGAGCTGGCAATTATACTCCAAGGATACACCCTGGGAACACCAAAACACAATATAAAAATGCCATCTGCATGCATATGTTCATCACAGCACTATTTATAGCAGCCAGCATCTGGAAACAACTCAAGTGCCCTAGAACAAATGAGTGACTAAAGAACATCTTCACAACTTCACAATGGAATACTATGAATGTGTTAGGCAAAATGAAGTCATGAAATTTTCTTATACATGATGGATATGGAAAGTATTATGCTGAATGAAATGGGTAAGAGGGGGAGGGATAGACTTATAATAACCTTAGTCATTTATTTTGGCTATAAAAACATAAAAGATTGTAATCTAGAGACAATAGTGGGGAAGGCGAGGAGGACTTGTAGATGGTAATAAGCTTGCAGTGCAAATAGGACCAGTAAAGTTAGGTTAGAGATGGAACCAGTAATACAATGATAGTTGGAACTGATCAGTCAGGACAATAACTGGAGTTGTATAAAGTGATATGCATAGTATACTTTCATTAAGAATAGTGCAAAAACAGTGACTAAAAGGAAAAGAGAGAGACAGAGAGACACACAGAGAGAGAGAGAGAGAGAGAGAGAGCAAAATGCCTACCCCAACAGGCTGAAGGGAGGGCAAGAAGGAAACCAGGGATATTGGCGGAGACACATTTATAGAGGAAAGGTGGTGTATATTGTAAGACTGAAACTCAATGATGAAGAACATTGTGACAGTGTTTAAATAAAATATGTTATATTCTAAAAATATATTAACTATTGAACATAGTTTGATCATGTATTTATTAGATGCTCCTTATATATAAATACCCTGATTATCAATGTAAGGGTATTCATAACCCCTATTTTTCTTTGCTAGTTCCACTTACTTGTGAATGTATGTGTTTCATGTTAAGACACTATTTGAATCCCTGCAAAGATTTCATACATTCAGAAACTTGAAGAAGTGTAAATCTATATCATTTAAAATTTTGTCCTGTGTGGTTTATTTTTTTTTCCAGTTTGGTAGTTACAGGAATTGAATACAAGTACCATGTATTAAAGACATACTTTGTTTGTACTGAGTCACATCTCTGGCCATACTATCTAATTTTTTTTGTCTTTTATGCTGCAATTTTATTATTTTATTTAATTTAATTGAAACGATTATGATTTACAAAGTCCATCATAGTTGGGGTTCAGACATACAATGAATCACGGTAAATCTCACTATCATAATTGATCTTTCTCCACCATATTATCAGAGTGTATTCTAGCTACCACTCTTTGCTACCCCACCCATACACAAATTGCCTGTCAATTTAAAATTTAGATTTTTGGAGTTTGATTCCATTGTTGCTGAATTTGGCTTTGATATTTATTTCTGTCCTTTTTTTTTAATTTCAATCAATGCATATGAGACCTTATTTGAACTTTTAAAGAAGCAAATTAGATATGTGAGTAAATCGTTGATAAATTAAATTTTTATCAAGACAAATGAAATGAAATAAAAGAATAATGCTAAGAAGTTTTAGTTTGTAGACTAATTTTCAAACCACATGAAATAAACATAAGATAAAAGAAAATTTTGATTTTATTAAAGTTGAGGAAGTTCTTGAATGATGGAAATTCTACTGTAATTTTATGCTAGTAAATGCAAAACTGAAATATTTCTAAAGAAAAATTTATATATTAGGACTATGTAATTTGCAATGATTAACAATCTATTTCTGATTGCATCAGTTAATACATACTGGCCCTATTTTTTAATGTTGATTGCATTTTTGAATACAAAATATGTTAGAATCGGGGCCGGGCAGTGGCGCTGGAGATAAGGTGCCTGCGCTAACCTAGGACGGACCGCGGTTCGATCCCCCGGTTCCCCATATGGTCCCCCGTGCCTGCCAGGAGCGACTTCTGAGTGAATAGCCAGGAGTAACCCCTGAGCGTCACCGGGTGTGGCCCAAAAACCAAAAAAAAAAAAAATGTTAGAATCTATCTCAGTAAAGTCCCATGGTAGAAAAGCACCAAGTTGGGCTAAAATATTGTTTTAGTAATACAAAATAACTTCTCAAATATTACAACTATATTTTCTTTTATATATTCTTAATAACACAAGCTTGACTCAATCTTTTTATACTTCCTCCCATTGGATGGAATGCTATGATAAAATGAATTTTGTTAAATTAATTAACTGGAAATTTTTAGGATTGTTAAATAAGGATAGACCTGCTGTGAACCTTAGAGGCAAGTCTCTCATAATTTTTATCTTTTTCTTTTTTCTCTCTATGAAAAATAATTTGTCACTGTTTGCCTCCTTTCAGTGCCAGAATAATAACAAATTTTATCCACGTGTGTCTTTTTCCTTTTTGCATTTTTAGAGTCTCTTGGCATAATCTCTCTCTATAAATTAAGAGAGTATGTGGAAGTATGATCGGGTAACATAAATTATTTCTGTTAACTTATAGTTAGAATTAATGTAAGTTGTACTTGGCTCTTTACCTTTCAATGTCTCATTTTCTCATTTTTCCATTATCCAGAAATGGTCTGCTTCTTAGAGGCAAAACAAAGCATTTAAAAATAGTATTGTTTAGGGGCCCGGGAGATAGCATGGAGGTAAGGTATTTCATGCAAAAGGTCATCGGTTCGAAACCCGGTGCCCCATAAGGTCAACCATGCCTGCCAGGAGCAATTTCTGAGCGTGGAGCCAGGAGTGGCCTCTGAGCACTGCCGGGTATGATCCAAAAACCAAAAATAAATAAATAAATAAAAATAGTATTGTTTAATTATAAAATTTTGTGATTCCTGGTCTGCATGGTTTATAGTAATTATTCATACAATGAGTACACAAGTCAATACTTCTTTTATTTACAGATACAGACTATTTTTAAGGGCACTCTGTTTCAATTGATGCAAGTGTTTAGTTCTTAATGCTTGTATATGTCTGTATTCTTTTCGCAGAGAATTTGTGAGATCCTAAAAACATGGGTTTACCAACATATTCACACACATTATGTAGACAAACATTTGTCTGATCTTCAGAAATCATTATTGAAATGCTTCAAAGGGAATAATGCTGCTTTTTGTTTTAGAGAATCAGTGAGTTTTTGAAAGCTCTCTCCTTAAATCACATTTTTTTTCATGATAAAAACTATTTGAAACTTTATGAAAATACTTGAGGAAACTTGACAGTTGAAGAATAGAGAAAGTTAGAGAACTGTGGAGAACTTTATCTTTCTACTGCACATAAGAAATAAGGGGAATTCCAAAGTATATTTGGAGTTAAGAATTTTGCTAATATAGGTTCATATTTGGGTTATGAATAGACAGAAAAGTTGCTAACTGAGTTCATTATTAATACATCATCACTAAGTTAATTCTATTCACATAATTCTGAAATTATGTGTGTAGGGAAGCCATCAGGTACTAAATTAATATTAGAAATACTGAAAATTTGTAGGAAATATTAAAGGGTAGAATTTTTTAAAACATAAATTTCTTATAAGAACATTTCAATATCTGCAATGACTAGTAAAGGCTAGTTCTACTACAACATATCAGGTTAATTTGAGAAGTATGACATCTTTAATCTAATTTAATATAACTATTTCTTCTGATATAAATTACTATTGTACTCACCATTTATATTCACAAAGAAAATAAGAATGGATTTAGTAGCATATTAGAATTTTGTATAATTTTAGCAGAAATTGGGAGTACATAATTAACATGTTATCATTTTAAAGAAATATTTGAATTTTATTTTCTTCTAAGTTTATTATCTCCACTATACTGTGAATTATACTTGCATTAGTTTTAAAGCATTTAAATTCAAACTAAAATTTTGCACTTATTTCTCTTATATAAACTAAGTATGAATAATTTGCCCCTATTATCTTCTACTATCAATGACAATATTACAATATTAAACTTACTTACATATTTTCTTTAAATTTGTTGTTTGGGCTATATTCATTTGTATTATGGAGCTACCCGCAGCCCTGTGCTCTTTAAGACATGCATGGCCTGTGATCAAATCTTGAACTTGCATGGGCAAAACATGTTCTCTAATCTTTTGATTGAGCTTAATAGTCCAACATTAACTTTTTAAAAATAAATCAGTATCATGTAAGGCCAAAAGGTTTTATTCTCAGTATTTAGTGCTTACTGGTGAGAAGTGTAGAGATCAGATTTAGGGTCTTATAAAAAGTAAAGCATACACTATGTCAATGAACCCGAACTTCAACTCAAAAGATATAATTTCAGTTTCACAATTTCTGGAATACTCTGGCAAATGAAATTGCTCAGGATGGAAAAGAAAAGATGGTTGTGGAGTTTATTTCATCATGCTAATGCTGAATTTTAATTTGATAGCATCTGTGTTATTCAGGGGAAAAGGTCAGTTTATACAAGTCTAAAGATGAATATGAAAAGAAAACAGAAAACAAAACAGCTCCAAAATTATCATGTGTATCAAGTTAATGTGCTTCCTATTGAAGAAGAAGCTAAGTAAAATTGCTCAATGGCTCTATAAAAGGAAAATAACAATCTGCTCAGCTTCTTGACTGTGCTTTCAAAAGGAAATTATCATTAAAATAAAAGTGAAATTCCTCTTTCCTTACACAATGAAATAAAATAATCAATATATTTAAATTGTTATAAAAGATACAAAAAACCCCGGTCTTGATCTACAAAAACAAAATAATGCTTTGTTATATGGCCTTCTAACTATTATACTGTAAGGGAAGAAAATCCAATTTTTGTTTCCTAGGCCTGTTTAGGGAAAAATGCACTTTATACTTAACTGAAATACAAAATCAATTAGATATCACAATGACCAAAGCAATTGAGTATTAAAAAGTATTAAAATTGAGTGTATTATTATGCATAGTATCTTTACTGAATCACAGTTTAGCATAAATATCTTGCCATAGGAAAATATTGTTTTAAATGCTATTATTTGGGACTTCCTATATATTCTATCAGATGAATACTTGATCGTCCTTATTAATGATAATTGCCGAGTTCTTGGCTAAAATACCCTTTATTCTTAATATATTTAATCTATTAGGTTATGAGTAATTTGCCTACTTAGTGAACAAACAATTTACATCATCACGTATCTGTTTTATTTACTAATATTTGGAACTTAAACCAGAAGATGTGATACCTCTGGATATAAGTAAAAATGGTCTGGATTCTGATGCCAGCAGATGCCACAAGTGTCAGATCATATCATTTATTTGAAAAAGAAGTCAAAGAAACATACCTTGAACTAGGTGAAAGACATTAAAATCCTTAAATCTCTGGTATCCCTAAAGATACCTGAGTGTGCAGAGGATATAATATATCAGAACAGTGAAAAATGGTATTCAGGAAAGTTTAATATATATTTTGTCCTTTGTCTTAACTATTAGTTTTTTGGGCCACACCCAGTGATGCTCAGGGGTTACTCCTGGCTATTCCCTCAGAAGTCGCTCCTGGCAGGCATGGGGGATCATATGGGGAACCAACCGGGGGATCGAACCGGTCCGTCCTACGTTAGCGCAGACACCTTACCTCCAGCGCCACTGCCCGGCCCCTGTCTTAACTATTAGGACTTTTTTTTAGGATGTTTTCATATGCATATCAGTCACCAGATTCCTCAAATTAAACCCAACTATAATAATCTTAGTGTTCTAACTTGACTCTCTTCTTCCCTTCACTATTTCTCATTGCCCATAATTTGATTTCTATAGAATAAGGCCTCTTGGACCCGGGAGATAGCATGGAGGTAAGGTGTTTGCCTTTCATGCAAAAGGTCATCTGTTCGAATCCCGGTGCTCCATATGGTCCCCCGTGCCTGCCAGGAGCAATTTCTGAGCATGGAGCCAGGAGTAACCCCTGAGCACTGCCGGGTGTGACCCAAAAACCAAAAAAAAAAAAATTATTTGAGAATAAGGCCTCTTAAAAAATATATCACTTTAAGGGAGCCGGGAGGTGGCGCAGGAGGTAAGGTGCCTGCTGCCTTGCCTGCGCTAGCCTAGGATGGACCTCGGTTCGATCCCCCAGTTCCCATATGGTCCCCCATGCCTTCCAGGAGCGACTTCTGAGCGCATAGCCAAGAGTAACCCCTGAGCGTCACTGGGTGTGGCTCAAAAACCAAAAAAAAAAAATCACTTTAAAGATATAATCTAGGATTTGTTTCCCATCTGTCACATTTTTTTGAATATCTACTTTAATAAAAAGATCAGGGTGCTTATAGAATGCTTTAGTACTTTGCATTTCTAAATTATAATTAATTAATTTTGATACCTTGATTTATATAACCTTTGAGGATAAAGAAAAGAAGACTAAGTACCAAGTTACAAATAAAATATTTTCAAAAAATACTACTATTATTTTGTAAAGATTTTCTTTTTATACAAAGTTAATTAGAAAAAACTTATACTGTACAACAATAAAATTTAGAAAAATATTTGAAAATCTAGTTATTGTTTAAATATTATTTAGAAATAATATATAAGCAAAGGCTATTTTAGTGATTTGAAAGAGCATAAGATAATATAAAAATAATGATAAGTTTTCATATAAAACACAGTGGCGGGAGGCCGGGCGGTGGTGCTGGAGGCAAGGTGCCTACCTTGCCTGCGCTAGCCTAGGACGGACTGCGGTTCGATCCCCCGGTTCCCTATATGGTCCCCCAAGCCAGGAGCGACTTCTGAGCGCATAGCCAGGAGTAACCCCTGAGTGTCACCGGGTGTGGCCCCAAAACCAAAAAACAACAACAACAACAACAACAACAACAAAACCACAGTGGTGGATGCTTATGAAGAATTTGACCTTTTGGAGGGAGATGTGAGAATGGAAAAATGGTTCATGATACTGATCCTCAGGTGGAGGATGTGGTATTGCAACTGTGTATTCCTGAAACATTGCTATAGTAGTCTTTTAAATCATGGCTTAAATTAGATAGTAAAAAAATTTTTCTTTTTGGGCCATACCCAGTGACGCTCAATGGTTATTCCTGGCTATGCGCTCAGAAGTCGCTCCTGGCTTGGGGGACCATATGGGAACCGGAGGATCGAACCGCGGTCCGTTCTAGGCTAGCACAGGCAGGCAAGGCAGGCACCACTTACCTCCAGCGCCACCACCCGGCCCCCTGGAGAGTAAAATTAAATTATAGTTTAAAAGAACATGTTTCACAAATGCTATGTATGATCTTAAGAAGAAAATTCCTTGCATAATCACTTTAAAAATGGAGGGTTTGCACATATAAGGCCCTGAACCTGTTTTTAACACCTTAACCACGTGTGGATTATTTCCCTCATCAGTATTTGCTTCTAGATCCGTGTCCTTCACTAACCACAATAGGCCAACATGGGGGAAAAAAAGGAAAACCTTTACATTAGACTTACCAATTTACATGGGGGAAAAAAAGGAAAACCTTTACATTAGACTTTCCAATTTACTCTTTTTTTCCCTCTTTTTTTTCTTTTTTTATCCCCATTAACTTTCTGTCCAATATCATCGGGGTCAACTATTCAAATGTAATCCATGGTTTAATCTTCTGTGGCTGCCTATATATGTCCATGAGTGAATATGTTCGCCATACCAATGTCAGTTTATTGTCTCTCTATAACATATAATGTCTATGTTGTATAGCATTCTCTCCCTGATCATAGATAATCCCTCCTTCACCCCTTTGCTCACCACCTTACAAACCCTTTTCTAGCCTTCCATGTTATTTCTCCACCTTTAATGTTTTTCACCTTCAGTCCTTAAAACTCACAAGCAGAACATTCACCAGCTCCCAAAGTGAAAATTCTCAAGATGAAAAGAAACTGACAATCAGCTGCTATTGATTTGCTCTAGGTGTTCTCTCTTCCTTCACCGTGAACTTTTGCTTGCTACCAGATTCGGGGGCTGAGAAGTCCCCCGCTGAGGATACTTCCTGATATGTGACTGCTGGGAGCCATCTTCCCTGGACTCCACAAAACCAAATCACAGGCTGAAGCTGTGTTATGGTTATTACCCCTCCCCCTCCTATTTCCTATTGTATGTCCAATTAAATAGGACATACAAATCTTTAAATATCTCTTTAGATACATTCCTTTTATAGACATAACCGTTATCGAATATCTTCTTATGTAGCTTCAATGTCCCCCATCCTCAGGATCCGTTTAGCATGGAATTCTAGTAGACATATCTTTGTTTAGAGATCATGTAATAAAAAGGTAATAGAGATTGTTGGTCTGGATACCTCATCCACTACATGCACCAGTAGTACCTTGGTGGCATTGCTCCTTTTTGCAGAGACACATGAAAATGGAAAAAGATTATATAATCAAACAAGTTCTTATCTAATAGAGATAGGAACACAACATTTTATACTCCAGTAAGATCTTACATCCTGAACACTTGGCATAGTTACTTTACTTAGACTATTGTTTATTGGATATTGATAATTCACCCCTGAATCATGGATACCATCTACAGAAACAAATAGGTTCACCTACACCATCACCAGGAATAAAAATTCTACCAAAGAAGGCCCTCCCACCTCCATGGTACTGACTTACTCCAAAGATGGTTCTTATGACACTCTGACAACCTAGGACAATAGTCTGCTTTTAGGGCAGACTAATGGTGAGACAAAACCAGAAAATGCTACACACCACACAGATTTTGACATAGGACCTGTATAGAAACCTGACAGCAACAACTGTGATGATGAAGAGCTGTTTCTGGGACCATAGAGAATGATTAATGGATTCTACATCATGGTATGCCTGGAGCCTGGATTTGGTTTTATGCCCAAGTACTTCAGGAATAAGGTCTCCCTGTTTTTGGGCCAAAGGTTTTTCCTTCCAATTTGTTTCATATTTTGCTGTGCCTATGCAAACAACAGTAACTGCCACAAGCACATGTCATTTTTAGTGTATATCATATATTTAAAAAAAAGTGTTCTAAACCTTCTACTATTGTATTAACAACATTATTGGTGATACAACTATCTTCATGAATATAACTGGTGATGAATTCTCCTCTTCTTTTTCCAATTTTTTAGGTTTTCTATTTTTTTTATTTTTTTAATAAGTTTGCTTTCTGTCATCCTGAAACAAATGTATTATGATGTTATGTCAACTATGTAATACATTTTCATTAAAAAATAAACTTATTATAAAAATGAAACCTAAAGGCAAATGCATAAAATTTCATATTTAAGTCTTTACTTCTTCAAATTAAGAACTTGTTATTTTAAGGAAAGCTTTATAAATATCATAAAGCAAATTAACACAATATATAGTAGTGTTTTATTGTACTTTACACATGAAAGTCAGATTTAAGAAAACATCAAGAATTTGGAAAAGAAAATCTGTCTAGTATGCTGTATTTAAAAAAATTAGATGCGGAAGACCACGAATCTACTCCTGCCCAGTGGAGCCTGAATGTGAAAAACGGTGAGTGTTGCCTGTGTGTGTCTCTCTCCTGTCCTGTAGCCTGAACATCTTGGCAGTGGACAGAAAAGAGGCTCAGAAGAACACAGCCACTCTGCTCCTCTTTGCTACGTGGCCATGTGCTCTTTCTAAGGAAAGAAATCGTTGCAAGAAGAAGAAAAAATCACACTAAGGACTGTGCTGGATCACTGAAGCCCAGCATTTCTCTCTGGACTGTCTTCTCAGGTGCATGCTTGGGCCTAAGATTTGATCCTGTGTGAGGCTTCATCCACGAAGGACTCCACTCCCTTGTAGGCAAATCGACCCACCCAGAAAAGGTGGAGCCAGAGGACTGTGGCCCCATATATCATTTCGCCAAAGAATACCACCACAACACGTAGAATAAAACCACAATGCAAGTGTGACAATGGGGAAACAACACAGGCCAGCGTCAGACATAGAGAACGAAGATGACAATTCTGATGACCAGATAATGACCTATGAACTAATCAATCTCTCAGATAAAGGCTTTAGAATATATGCTATCAAATCCTGCGTGCCCGAAGAGTACCAACCAAAAGAGACCACAGAAAAAATACACCAAGACACATCCTAGTCACAATGATGAATCCCACAGATAGAGACATAATTCTGCAAATAGCAAGATCAAAAAAGGAAATTACATTGAAGGAAGCATCCTTGAGATTTACAGCAGACCTGTCACCAGAAACACTCAAGGCCAGAAAGCAGTGGTGGGATATTCAGTGACAAGACTGAATGAAATGAATTCTTCACCTAGAATACTGTACCCAGAAAAACTCACTTTCCAGTTTGACGGAGGAATACATGATTTCACAGAAAAAACAGCTCAGAAACGTTACAGACTCAAAAACATTCTTAAGAGAAAAACTGAAAGATTTAATTTAAGAAAAGACTAACCAAAAGACACACCAAATTTCGATATAAAGATGGCATCAAATCCCAAGACAATTCTTTCTCTCAATGTCAATGGACTAAATTCACCAGTTAAGAGACACAGAGTGGCTAAATGGATCAAAAAAGTCAATCCAACTTTCTGCTGTCTACAAGAAATGCACCTGAATAGTCAGAACAAACATAGACTCAAAATAAAAGGCTGGAGGAAAAATATTTAAGCAAACAACACCCATAAAAAAGCTGGAGTGGCCATATTAATACCAGATAATGCAAACTTTATACTCAGGAAGGTTGTAAGGGACAAATATGGACATTATATATTAATCAAGGGGTATGTAGAGCAGAAAAAAATCACTCTTTATATATATATATATATATATATATATATATATATATATATATATATATATATATATTTAGAATAAGGGTCCAGCAAAATATTTAATACAATTGTTGACAAAGCTGAAAAATAACATCAATGACAACACAATAATTTTTGGAGACCTCAACACAGCTGTGTCAACACTGGATAGGTGAAACAAACTGAAACCCAACGAGAATATACAGCGACTGTGAAGAGAAATGAAGGAAAGAGGCCTAGTGGATATATATAGGACACTCCATCCCCAGAAACCTGGATACACATTCTTCTCCAATGTACATAGGACATTCTCCAGGATAGACTACATGCTGACACATAAAACAAAACTCCATAATATCAAGAGGATATAAATCTTGCATGCTAACTATGCTCTCCACAAGGCTCTGAAATTATTTGTGAATTCCAAAGGAACACAGAAGAAAAATTTTAACACCTAGAAGTTAAACAGCCTCATACTGAATAACCACTGGGTCCGAGATGAAATTAAAGAGGAAATCAAAAGGTTCCTGGAAACAAATGATAATAAAGACACAAACTACCAGAACTTATGGGACACAGCAAAAGCAGTACTGAGAGGAACATTTTTAGATTTGCAAACACACATCAGGAAGGAAGAAGGGGCATACCTGAGTAGCTTAATGACGCAGCTCATAGAACTAGAACGTGCTCAACAAAAGGACCCAAAAATAGGGAGGCAGAAGGAAATAACAAAGCTGAGAGCAGAAATCAATAAAGTGGAAAACCAAAAAACAATCCGAAAGATCAACGAGCAAAAGCTGGTTCTTTGAAAAAATAAACAAGATTGATAGACCACTGGCAAAACTAACAAAGAAAGAGAGAGAGAGAAACTTGATAACTCGTATTAGGAATGAAAAAGGAGAGATCACTACTGATATGGCAGAGATTCAAAGGGTAATCAGAATCAACTTTGAGAAGCTCTACACCACTAAAAAATGAGAACCTGGAAGAAATGGATAAATTCTTGGACTCTTACAATCATCCACGGTTGAAGGAAGAGGATGTAGCATATCTAAACACCCCCATCACTATTAATGAAATTAAAATGGTAATCAAATGTCTGCCCAAAAACAAAAGCCCAGACCCAGATGGATTCACTAATGAATTCTTTCAAACTTTCCAAGAGGAACTACTACCAATCTTGGAAAGACTCTTTCATGAAATTGAAAAAAACAGAAACACTTCCAAATACCTTTTATGAAGCCAACATCACCTTGATACCTAAACCAGACAGAGATGCAATAAAAAAAAAAGAAAATTACAGACCAATATCGCTGGTGAATGCAGATGCAAAGATCGTCAACAAAGTCCTGGCAAATAGGATTCAATGCCTCATTAAGAAGATCATCCACTACGGTCAAGTAGGTTTCATCCTAGGAATGCAAGGGTGGTTTAACATCCATAAATCTATCAACATCATACACAACATCAACAACAAGGAAAATTAAAATCACATGATCATATCAATAGATGCAGAGAAAGCATTTGATATGGTTCAACCCACATTCTTGATCAAAACTTTCAGCAAGATGGGAATAGAAGGAACCTTTCTCAATATAGTTAAGGCCATCTATCACAAACCAGTAGCAAATATTATCCTCAATGGATAGAAAATAAAAGCCTTCCCTCTAAATTCCTGCACAAGACAAGGCTGTCCTCTCGCACCACTCCTATTCAACATAGCACTGGAAGCACTAGCTATAGCGGTTAGTCAAGAAAAAGATATCAAGAGAATCCAGATAGGAAAGATAGATGTCAAGCTGTCGCTTTTTGCAGATGACATGATACTCTACTTAGAAAACCCAAAAGACTCTACCAAAAGCTTCTAAAAACAATAGACTCATATAGCAAGGTGGCAGGCTACAAAATTAACACACAGAAATCAATGGCCTTTTTATACACCAATAGTAATAAGGAAGAAATGGACATTAAGAAAACAACCCCATTCACAATAGTGACACAAAAACTCAAATATCTTGGAATCAACTTGACTAAAAATGTGAAGGATCTATACAAAGAAAACTATAAAACTCTGCTCCAGGAAATAATAGTGGATATGAGGAAATGGAAACACATACCCTGCTCATGACTTGGCAGGATTAACATCATCAAAATGGCAATACTACCCAAGGCATTATACAGATTTAATGCGATCCCTCTAAAGATCCCCACGACATTCTTTAAAGAAGTGGATCAGACACTTTTGAAATTCATTTGGAACAATAAAGACTCTAGAAAAGCTATAGCATTCATTGGTAAAAAGAACATGGGAGGATTTACTTTCCCCAACCATTATCTCTACTACAAAGCAATAGTTATCAAAACAGCATGGTATTGGAATAAGGACAGGCCCTCAGATCAGTGGAATAGGCTTGAATTCTCAGAAAGTGTTCCCCAGACATACAGTCACCTAATTTTTGATAAAGGAGCAAGAAATCCTAAATGGAGTAAAGAAAGCCTCTTCAACAAGTGGTATTGGCACAACTGGCTAGCCACTTGCAAAAAATTGAACTTAGACCCCCAGCTAACATGATGTACCATGATGTACGAAGGTACAATCCAAATGGATA
>PVKC010015950.1:0-21122 GCA_004027635.1 Crocidura indochinensis
GAAGGAAGGAAGGAAGGAAGGAAGGAAGGAAGGAAGGAAGGAAGGAAGGAAGGAAGAAATGCAGGCAAGTAAAATTATGGTAAAATCTAGATCAATTTAACAGAAGAACCTGACTGGGAATATACCAGCCAATAGATGGTGTAAAACAGTCACTTTTTTTGCCCAAATTCATGTGCCCAACACCATATTTGTCCCCTTTCCCCTCATTGAGAAATAATCACTTATGTTTTTAATTGGTTTCTCCGTGTGAGTTTATATTCATGCACACACACACAAAAAAGTTTAATTAGACTCGTTTTGAAATTTCTAAAATAAGATATAAGGAACAATGTGCTTGGACGTGCATTTTTAAAAAATATTTTATTTCTAAGGTGCATTCATTCCATTCCACATAACTGTTCACACATTTTCACTATTGCTCAGTATAAAAGGTATGTCTGGTGGTGGGAAAAAAAAAAAGTGTGTTTGTTCTCTTTTCAGTAGCTATTGAGTATTTTCCAGTATTTGCTACTTTAAACGCACACTGAATTTTCTCTGGATGAGTAGTTTTCCATCTTTTTTTACACCTGCAAAGTGGCACTGGTTCACGCAGTTGAAAACCACAGCTCTGGGGAATGTGCCTAAGAGAAAATTGCCTTTTCCATTTCCAACACAACACTATCTTGTTTTCATAGTGGCTGTGACATTTCACATTCCACCTGCTACGTTTATAATCCCAGTTACTCCATGAAATCAACAACACTTGGTATTATCAAATTCTTAATCTGGGCCAGAATATTGCATCTACAGTGTAATCTCTTTTGGCCTTAATCTGTATTTTCATTGTTACCTCTTAAGTACATATTCTCTGATGTCACCATTTTTCTCTTATATTAAATTAATATGTTGCCCTTTGCCTTCTTTTCTATTGGAGTAGTTGACTTTCTCCTCTTATTAATTTCTGCTTTTTTAAAATCTATTCTGAATACCAATTCTAGAGAACTTAAACGGTTAATTTGTAGCTGGAATTTTCTTATCTCCTTATTTATTTATGTATTTATTTATTTATTTTTGGGTGACACTCAGCAGCGCTCAGGATTTACTCCTGTCTCCATGCTCAGAAATCATTTCTGGTTTGTGTAAGGGAATCATATATGATGTTGGGTATTGAAACTGAGTCAACCAAGTGCCTTGACCTGTGTACCATCTCTCCAGCCTCCTATCTTCATCCTTTTTATGAAATTGCTTAATAAACATAAATTCCTTTTACCATGTCAGTGTGATTGTTAACATTTCTTAAAGAAGAAAATCAATTATTTGAAGCTCTTTAACCCTAAGGCCTTTTCTTTCCGGGTCATAAAGTACAATGTAAAAGAATATCAACAAGGCGGATGGAAAATAACCTTTAACAGGAAGATGAACAAACCTGCATGGGAGATGGTTGGTTTTAGAGCAGCTCTGATTGAAAAGCTCAATAAAATAAGGACAGAAAAAGAAAGATGTCTACCTTCTATTACTGAAGCTCTGCGACAAAAGTCATCAAAGAAATGGGCTAAAATCTGAGCTGCCTTATCTACAGTGTAAGCACGGTTAGTGTTTTTCAATCACATATAAATATTAAAGTT
This sequence comes from Crocidura indochinensis, assembly GCA_004027635.1. Classification (NCBI taxonomy): domain Eukaryota; kingdom Metazoa; phylum Chordata; class Mammalia; order Eulipotyphla; family Soricidae; genus Crocidura; species Crocidura indochinensis. Next base: position 1,605 of record PVKC010015950.1, read on the forward strand.
TCTGTCAAATTCCAAATTACTCAATGCACTGTAGCCTGTGAAAGTGTTCAATGAATAATAGCAATTAAGTTGGCTGACAGAAGGACTCTGATACAGATAGACAAAACAGAACTTCTTTCTTTTTAATAAGCCCTAGAGCAAATAAAAACAGGCACAACACCTATACAATAAAGAACTTGCTATAGGTGATTGAGTGGGTGCAAATTGACAAGTGGATTATGCAAAGGATCCTGGGCAGGAAATCAGAGTCAAGATCTTGCCCCTAAATAGCTGCATGTCCTGGGGCCAGAGTGACAGCACAGCAGATAGGGTGACTTATTTTGCATGTGGCAGACCTGGGTTCCATTGCTGGCACCCATTCTGCTTCCCCTAAATCCACCAGAAATAATCCCTGAGCACAAAGCCAGGAATAAACCCTGAGCACTGCTAGGTATTACCTCAAAATATACATATATACATAAATGACTGCATGTCCACTTGCATTTTAGATTTTCAGGCCTCATGGGAAAGTTTACACTTCCATGAAAAAACTGTCATGTTATTTAGAACTCAATGTATAAATATAAGAAATATGAAATTGAACTTTCTTACTGATTTTATAGACACAGAGTAGATGTTTCATTTAACAAGGTATTTTATCTACTCATCCTATAGGGGTGGGGGGAGTGTTTCTTTGGTTAGAAATTCAAATCTATGTAGTGGCAAAGATGTGTCTCCAAACATGGACTGTACAAAAGAACTTTTGTAAAGTTCCTACCTTACCTGCCCCAACCCACTGAAGAAAAGAAAATACTGTAGTCCTGAAGTTTCAGAACAAAAACCATAATTGTTAAGAAAGTTGGGCATCTCTGCCATCACCCCCATCTGGAAAGGGAGCCATCACTCTAAAAAAACAAAACTCAAGACAAGAGTCATAATTTCAAGTGACCTTGGTAAATTAGAGCAGCCAAAAAAAAAAAAAAATAGGCAGAAGACAGACTAAAAATAGTTAGGCATTAAATTACAGAGGAAAAAACAAAATCATATAAATATATATATTTTTAAAATTCCTGCTGTACATAATTCGCAATGTTATCTTATCTGACCTGGTCTGAGGATGTTTTTGCCTGAATAACTATACTTGAGATTGTGAATGCAGAAGTGAAGACAGATTGTGAATACAGGTCTCAAAAGAGAAATGACCATTCATATATTGGAAAGCTTCTGATTCAGTAGCCCCCAAAAGTTTGAATTTCTAATAAATGCTATTGCTGCTCTAGCAAATTATATTCTCAATAATTCTCTTATAAAGTTATTAAGAAACACTATGTTAGAAGGTCTGTTCTACCAAAGAGCTGCCCACTGATAAAGATTAAAAAGAAAGAGTGGAGTAGGATGTATGTGAGCATCCCACATATTAAATCATGCGTGACCAAAAAAAATTTTTTTTGAAAGGGTACCATCATCTAAATAAGGAAAAATGATAATTTTTTGAAAGTTCCTCTAAGAATAGTAATTATGAAGCGATGTTAAGGGATCCTGCTATGAAATTATTTTCTTAATAATTTTTAATAATACATTTTATTTTGACCAAAAAGTGAATAACCAATCTTTCACAGTAATATTGAAGGTGCATAGTGACAATGAATCAAGACCATTTTCCCCACCAGGGTTGTTTTCCCTCCCCCTCTTTTTACAGTATGTGTCCCATATCTCCCTCCTTTGCCCTCCGGAGTGCTAGTGTAACTGTTCCCCTCTGTATAGTTTGTTGTAGATAGGGTATCAATTCTGTTGTTGTTGACTTTGGGTTTGGTGTTTAAGTCTGATCATTTTTAATTCCACTCAATGTTCATAGGGTTGTTTGGTCCTAGTACCGTTCATTTTTATTTCTTCCCTCAGTTAATGAGGCAGAACAAGATGATTCAAGTTGTGTGGTTCTGCTGGAAGAAGACAAAAACAAAACATAACAAGAAACCCTAATAGTTAAAAAAAAAAAAAAAGACAGTAACTATCAAAAAAATAAATAAAAAGTACCCAGTAGCAAAAAAAATCACCAAATAATAATCACAAGAGTGAAAAAGAAAGAAAATAAAGTAAAAAGGAGAAGAAAAAAGAGAAAAAGTTTCAAAAAAAAGGAGTGGTGATGTGGCAAGGTTTTGCGCTCTCCCCCTCCCCCCCCTTTTTTTTTTGCATAGGCACAGTAAGTATTGGGGAAGTAAGAAAAAAAGATTCAGGGTTTCTCAGTCCTTGAACTGTACTGTCATGAGAAAAACTATTGATTCCTTACATGCTCATTACCACACCCCAAGGTCTTTTTTATGGTGCCAGGAAACATTTTTTTAGATTTTTAATTAAGTTAGTTATGTGAAATCCTATTTGAGAGGATAACTTATTTGTCAATTTCTAATAGTGAAATATTGAATCTCCTATTTTAAGTGAAAAAGGTTAATATCCTATCAGTTGTAAGGTACACTTCATTCTACCATTTGATGTCTTTATAGACCTACATTTGATGGATTAGGAAAGAAGAATGGAAGCAATACAAGGGAAAATACACAATCATATTCAAAGTAGATTTACTTTCGGATTTTGATAGAATCCCTGAATCTCATACTGTCATTATGATAACCACTATTGTTATATCTAAAAATTTCTCTCCATATTCATGCACTGTAATTAAAAGTACTTTTGAAACATGAAGTCAAATAATCCCTATCCCTAGAGTAAACTCAGGTTTAAAAAAAAAATCAGTGAGTATTTGGTGACACCTAGTGACTATAATAAAAATTACAGTTTTTAACTCACACTTCCCTCTTAAATTTGAGATTTTTTTCATAAATCTTAATCAAATTTTGTAAAATAGAGGCCATCATGGTAGTAACACGAGTGCCGCCAAGTGTGACCCTCAAAACAAACAAATGAAATTTTGTAAAATAAATAATTTCTATAATTATTCACTATGTATTATCAATTTCTAATATGACGATTTACCTGATGATGCTTAAATATTAGTATTTTTTTTCGAGTTTTTTGGGACCACACCCTGCAGTGCTCAGGGGTTACTTCTGGTTCTTCACTCAAAAATCGCTCCTGGTTGGAAAAATATATGGAATGCCAGAAATCGAACCTGCATCTGTCCTGGATCAGCCACATGCAAAGCAAACACTGAACTCCTGTGCTACCACTCCAGTCCTTGATTTTTTTAACTTATATTTAAAATTAAATAAATTGAAGAGTAAAATTATACAAAGGGGTGAGATTTTTAAGTGAAAATTTAATGATATTAAGCAACTGTATATATGTATATATAAAACAGTATAAAATGTATCAATACATTTTAATAATAGACACACGGACATGTAGAGATTTGATATTCGATATCTACTATTTCCTAATTGCTTCCCAAAATAAAAAAAATGTTTTACTACTTTCCTTGACATTAAGTTTCCATAAAATCTCTTTTGGCCCACATTCCATCTCAGATGTACGGACCAATTCTTCCATTATGCTGCATTTAGTCCTTTGTTGCTATACTGCTGTGTATCTTTAAGTCCTGTCCCACATATGAGAGTTTGTTCTGTATCTGTCCCTTCCTTCTGACTGACATCACTCAGTATGATATTCTCTAGTTCCATCCATGTTGCTGAAAGCTGTATGATTGTGTTCTTTCTCAGGCTGCATAATAGTCCACTATGTCAATATGCCACAACTTCTTGACCTATTCATGTAAAGTTGTGCATATGAGTGATTCCTATTTCTTGGCCATTGTGCTAAGTGCAGCAATGAGCATAGGTATGTATATAGCCTTCAAAATATTATTTCTGTGTTTGGACATAAAGACCAAAAAGTGGTATCCCTGAGTTGTATGGGAGTTCTATTCCTAATCTTTGGAGAAAACTCAGTATGATTTCCATAAAGTTTGAACCAGATAACTTTCCTAGCACTGTGAATGAGGATTCCTTTCTCACCATAACCTGCCAATAGGGGGATGAAAAGGATGAGTACACTGGTGATAGGTGTGATGTTGAAATTATGTCCATGAGAAATCATATTAATAGTATTATTAACAAAAATATTAATATTAACCATACCTAAAGAAAGGGGAGGGGAATTAAAATTATCCTTGTCAAAAAATTTTAATGTTTATAAACACTCAACATCAGTTGTATGTTTAGCATAGGAGGTAGAGGGTGAAACAAATATTGGAAACATCTCTCTTCTGCTGCTTATTTTACTTCCTGTAATGAATAGTCTGTAATGATGCTAATAGGAAATTCAATATCTAGTACCTGAACAAGAGTAGTTGCTTCTTTCTTTTCTCCCTTTGGCTCCAATCACCCTTTCACTCATCTCCCCTTTCCCTTTTTCTTGTCTAAGACAATCCATATAAAGAGTCAGCTCACATTGCATTGTCCTTTATGAATTTCTGTCCAAACTTTTATTGCCATAAAAGTATTTTTTCCACTTTCAAGAAGCAGATAAATAAAATAGAAATATAGATTTAAGGCACAACACAGAAAACATATGCAAGGGATACACAAATGGGACTATATTAAGCTATATTAAACTTCTGCACGTCAAAGAAAATAATGCTTAGGATACAAAAGCCACCCACAGAATCAGAGAAGCTATTCACCCAATACCCATCACATAAGGGGCTAATGTCTAAGATATACAAGGTACTGACAAAACTTAACAAGAAAAAAACATCTAACCCCATCAAAAAATGGGGAGAAGAAATGAGCAGACAATTTCTCAAAGAAGAAATACAAATGGCCAAAAGGCACATGAAAAAATGCTCCACATCACTAATCATTAGGGAGGTGCAAATAAAAAAAAACAATGAGGTACCATTTCACAACACAGAGGCTGGCATATGTCACAAAGAGAAAGAAAAATCAGTGCTGGCATGGATGTGTAAAGAAAGAAACTCTCATTCACTGTTAGTAGAAATGCCATCTAGTCCAGCCCTTATGGAAAATAATATAGAGATTCCTCAAAAAACTGGGAGTTGAGCTCCCATTTGATCCAGCTATACCACTCCTAGGGATATATCCTAGGAACTCAAAAACACAATACAAAAATGCCTCTGCACACCTATATTCATTCAGCACTATTTACAATAGCCAGACTCTGGAAATAACCAAGATGCCCTTCAACAGATGAATGGCTAAAGAAACTGTGGTACCTATACACAATGGAATATTATGCAGCCGTCAGGCGAGATGAAGTCATGAAATTTTCCTATACATGAATGTACATGGAATCTCTTATGCTGAATAAAATAAGTCAAAGGGAGAGAGAGACACACATACAGAATTGTCTCACCATTTATGGGTTTTAAGAAAACTAAAAGACATTGAAATAATTCTCAAGATGAGGGCTGGAAGGACTGGCTCAAGATATGAAGCTCACCACAAAGAGTGGTGAGTGCAGTTAGAGAAGTTAACTACACTGAGAACTATCATAACAATGTCAGTGAGTAAAGAAAGTAGAAAGTCTGTCTTGAATACAGGCAGGGGGTGGGGGAAGGAGGAGATGAGGGGCATTGGTTGGGAAAGTTGCACTAGTGAAGAGGGGTGTTCTTTTTATGACTGAAACCCAGCTACCATCATGTTTGTAATCATGGTGTTTAAATAAAGAGAATATTTAAAAAAAAGAAAACATATGCAAAAGTACTCAATTTTGAAAATAATTGCAAACGAGGTACAAGCCTGTTTAAGCTGGCTCTATAATAATAATGATCATTTCTTTCCATGGACTCTTTATTCTGGAGTTTATTTGGTGATTATAAAAATGTTATAAAGATTACGGGGCCTGAGAGGTGGTGCTAGAGGAGAGGTGCCTGCCTTACAAGCGCTAGCCAAGGAAGGACCGAGGTTTGATCCCCTGGTGTTCCATATGGTCACCCCCCCCCCAAGCCAGGGGCAATTTCTGAGTGCTTAGCCAGGAATAACCCCTGAGCATCAAACGGATGTGCCCCCCCCCAAAAAAAATTATCATGAGACTATCCAAGCTTTGTACTGTTTTCAAACTTTCCATTGCACAAAGACAACTTCCTATATCAATACCTTCTTAATGACTAAAATGTTTAAAGAAGGCATTTCCCCTTTTAGGTGATTCTGTGTTCTCTCTTAAATCAATCTCTCTGTCTTGGTCTGTCTCTATATCTCTATCTGTTTATCTCTGTCCATCTATCTGTTTCTCGTCTTTAAATAAATTTTCTTTTTATTTCCAGGAAATAAAAAGTAGTGAGAAATCGCAATATTTTATGAATCACCAATATCAGAAAACTACACGAATTATAGAATTGGGGGGGAGTATACTTAAAATAATACATCAAGAAATAAAAACAGGCAATCTGCAAGAGATGTCAGCTTGATAGTCAAGTAATCAGTACCTTAGTCACTTCAATAAGCAGATACTTTCTGAAGCCTTTTTTCAGAGCAAGCCAAGATTGTCATTGAAATGCTCCGAATTCAGAACTCTCAGTCTAGAGAACTAGTTTCACAGGCCAAATACATGTTTTGCATAGAGGAAGTCCAGTTTCAATTCCTGGAATTCCATGCTCCCCTCCCTGAGTACTCTAGACGAGTCCTACAGTACTGATCTAGAATTATTTGCTAAGTACTGTCAGATACAACCCAAGAAGAAAAAGCAAATTACAGCCTTTTTCATATTCATTTAACAGAGACCAATTTTACAGCAAAAATTATGAGAAAACACTTTAGTCAGTCCCTGAATCTAAGTACCACGTTTTTTTTTTTTTTGCTTGTTTGTTTATTTGTTTTGGGTCACACCCAGTGAAGATCGGGGGTTATGCCTGGATAATTGCTCAGAAATCGCTTCTGGCTCAGGGGAACATATGGGAAGCCAGGGATCAAACCCAGGTTCATTCTAGGTCAGCTGTGTGGAAGGCAAATGCCTACTACAGTAATATTGCTCTGGCCCCTAAGTATCACTTTTTTTTTTTTGATTTTTGGTTTTTAGTATATACCTGGCAGCACTCAAGGGTTACTTCAGGCTCTACACTCAGAAATCACTCCTGGCTCAGGAACTATATGGGATTCTGGGGATTGAAACCAGGTCTATCCTGGTTTGTCTGCATGCAAGGCAAATGCCCTACCACTTTGCTTTAGCTCAAGCCCCTACATACCACTTATTATGGGGATTGGGGAAGTTCTTCTCCCACACCTAATAGAAAAAAGGAATTTTCTCCTTTTCTAAAATTATTTATTATTATTATTAATATTTTGGTTTTTGGGCCACACCCGTGACGCTCAGGGGTTACTCCTGGCTATTCGCTCAGAAGTCGCTCCTGGCAGGCACGGGGGACCATATGGGGAACCGGGGTATTGAACCGCAGTCTGTCCTAGGTTAGCGCAGGCACCTTACCTTCAGCACCACCGCCCGGCCCCCACTTTATTATTTTTATTATTCTCCTTTTTTGTTACAAAAAAATAGTATTTATTACAAATATGAATTATACCAATTGTACACAATTATATTGTGTTTTTAATCTCTATGACTTCTTTTACATACCATCTAGAGGCAGAACCAAGCAGCTGAAAGCTGACACTGTCATATTAGCCAGGATTTGGCAGGGAGAGCCACATACAGTAGCAGAAATATTCTCTCGAGAAAATCCTGCTCCAATCACATGCACCAGGCTTCCTCCCAGGCTGCCTGTAAAATAAAGGTGCAAGAATCCAGTCATAGAAACCTGTCATTAGGTTTTGCATTGAAACATTAAAAATTCTGTGCTTGCTTTCTGTTTCTCACTCTTCTGCAATGCATAATTCTTGCAACAGTTTAGTTCTATGACTCCCTCAGTTTCTTTTACAAAGCACTGGTATGCAAATCAGAAGCCCTATTTTGTCAGGTCGCATTCACATTTCCCAAACTATTTTACTGCAATTTATTTTATACAGACAAAAATAGTTATGAAACATTTACACAAAAGAGTCTAAAATAAAAGTTCTCCTAATTAGTTGTCTCACAGCCCCCAAATCCATGGAGCATCCATGAATCTGGGATTTTCCAAATAAGGTGTTTTTTTTTGTTTGTTTTGTTTTGTTTTTTGGTTTTTGGGTCACACCCGGCAGTGCTCAGGGGTTACTCCTGGCTCCATGCTCAGAAATTGCTCCTGGCAGGCACGGGGGACCATATGGGGCACCAGGATACGAACCGATGACCTTTTGCATGAAAGGCAAACGCCTTACCTCCATGCTATCTCCCGGGCCCCAAGGTTGTTTTTTTTTTTTTTTTTTAATATGGAAAGAACTCATACCCATTTTTTACCTTTTTTTGTTTGTTTGATTTTGGTTTTTGGTTTTTGGGTCACACCCAGCTGCACTCAAGAGTTACTCCTGGCTATCTGCTCAGAAATTGCTCCTGGTAGGCATGGGGGACCATATGGGACACCAGGATTCAAACCAACCACCTTAGGCCCTGAATCGGCTGCTTGCAAGGCAAACACCGCTATCTCTCTGGCCCCTATTTTTTACTTTTTTAAATTAAAATTAAATTAGTCTAATTTTAGTTAGGTACTTTGCCTAGTCCCTCACTAATCATTTTAACAATAACAACAACAACAACAACAGGATTTCTCCATTACCTGAGAATAGAGCATATTATTGTAAATCATTTCCTAAAACAAAATAAAATGGTAGTGTGTTGCCTTGGATACCACTGACCTGGAGTCAATCCCTTGCACCCAAGTTGGTCCCCTGAACATATCAGGAGTGAGTACAGAGCCAGAAATAAGTTCTGAGCACTGGCCAGACATGGTCCAAATATCTACAGAAATGGCAGAAATTTAAGATGTATTGTTGTTCACTTAAATGGTCAAAATATTTTGGTTTTTTCAACTCCCAAAAGTAACCTACCAAATCATACATAGCAAATAACATAAATCACATATTATATGTGACCATAGATTATATTGTGTTATATATATATTATGTGTAAGTAACACATGTACTAAAAATTGAGTGATATGATAAACACTCAATTTGTATAAAATCATTTTCTTGGGAAAAAGCTTGGTGGAGCCATTCTTGATGCTCAGTGATAAAGTCGCCTCTGCAACAGTTGTTACAAATAAACACTGGATGATAATTTACCTTTTGCCACTTATAACAAAAGCAAATATAATTTCTTTTTGGTCTTTATGACTGGGTAGATCTTCACAAAAATTAATCCTATCTAATGAATTTAAAATCAATTAAATTGGCACAAAGTTTTAAAATGAGAAGCCATTTTTATTCTATTTAAATGACCCAATGATGAATCCTCACAAATGACATTATTTAACTTAAATCCAGTTAGAGTCTGAAGGGATATCATAGGAGATAAAGTGATTGCTTGTATTAGTCAGATCCCTGGCAGCACATGGTCCACCAAACCCAAGCCATAGGGAGTCACTCAAGCACAAAGCCAAGAGTCACCCCTAAAAATCACCAAGTGGGGTCCAAAACACCTCCTTCAAAATAAATAAAAATTAAATTTAACAAATTAAATGAGCTCAGTGAATCGAATTTAAATAAAATTAAGCACTTAGGGGAACATCCACCAGTTCTTTATTAAAGCAACAAACACCTAAAAAGGCATGACAAAGATCAACTTAAGGAATAAGCTGTGATCATCAGAGGCCAATCACCTTTCAGTCTGCTCCAGTTTCTCAGATTAATATTAATTTCCTAACTCTAGGATCAGAGCAATAGTACAGAAAGCAGGGTATTTGACTTACATGCAGTCTACCCAGGTTCAAACCCCTGTATGGTCTCCTGAACAAATCCAGAAGTGATATCCCTGAATACTGCAGGATGTAGCCCCCCAAATAAATACACAAATAAATAAAAAGATCTCTTATAGTATTGATAGCAGCTGGCAAGACATTCATTTACCAAACAGTCTTTCTTCTTGGACTTACCAAAGTTATCAGTCACTGTGGTAACAGCGATTCGGGAAGTGAACAGCAGAACAGAAGAGGCCCACCCTCTCCTGTGGTCATAACTCCTGATTGGGTACTCCCCAGCAGGCAGGGCTGGGGCCAGGCACTGGAGAACAGAATGGTTGCCAGAGATGCCCAGACAAGGTGACCTCCCTATAAAAATATCCATGTTTGCTGCTCCGGAGATCCTGGTCACCTCAAAAGTTAAGACATTCTTTGTCTGAGAAATGGAAAGCAATTCTGGGGTGAAGGTATGGCTATAGTCAATGACTCCCATCTGGTAAGAAACTCCATCTACCTCTAAGCTTAGGGCTTGGGGACCATTTCCAGCAGGAAGCACACACTGAATGAACACAGAGCTGATGTTCACTGTCAGGCAGGCCTGCTGGCCCACGAACACTGATGTTGAGTTCCGGCCTTTCAGGACTGTGCCCTCCATGGTCAACACACTCCCGCCATGCTTGCTGACGTTCTTGGGGAAGTAATGAAACACTTGAGGCCCAATTTGGAAGTCTCTGGAAATGTTACCAAAGCAAGCATTCCCGTTTCTTGTATCAAGCACTGAAAGGCGGTGCTGCCCTGGGGTCAAGTCACTGATCCAACAGGTCACGTAGCTCCCATTCCAGAAAGACACAGTGCAAGGAAGGTGAGTGTCTACCAACACCACCAACTCGCCAGCAGTGCTGCCTAACCGCACACCCCAAATCAACAGTGAAGTCAGGGCCCCTTGAGTCTGGGCCACAAAAGCCTCCACTATGGGTGTCTTCTCTTCTGAGAGAAGGACAGTGCAAGTGCCCAGACACCTGCTGGCCAGCCCATCCACCAGGACTGTAATATTTAGAACATACGAGGTGCCAGGCAAGGGGTTACCCTCTGGCTTTATTTGGCAAAGAATAGTCTGTGTCCCCCAATTCAAAACCACACAAGTGAAAGGACCCGAAAGGCCTACTTGAACTGCTCCCCTGTTAGAATGCAGGGCCCACCCCTTCACAGTAAGAACTGTCCCGCCACAAGTTGACCCATGGCTGGGGGAGATGGCTTTTATCTGGGGTATCACTACAAACTTCGGGGACACTGCAGACATATTAGCAAATCCCAACTGTTTTTGCTGCACTTGCAGAGGATAGATGCCCGCCTGCAAGCTGTCAAGAGGGAAAGAGCATGCCCACCCACTCGTGTCGTTTCCAGAATCCCTCATCTCCAGTCTGCAGGCCAAATGCCCCAAAAGCATCACAGAGTCTGAAAGGTTGTGTCCGTCCACTGAGATCTCCAGGCTGTTGTTCAGGACGACATCCCACAGGGCAGTGACCACAGGGGTAGCAGCTGTTTTATAAGTGAAGATAAAACTCTTCCCCACCAGGCATAGGAACGATGATGCACGGACCAAGGGCCTGAGGCCAAAGCAGATATCCACCACATCTGCAAAGGCGACAGCACCCAAATTTGGCAGCTCGGGGGCGGGTGGGGTCTCACACCAGATGCCCCGATCTGTGGAGGTCACCAGGGCACAGGATCGATTGCCCACAAGGACCTGAACCAAGGTGGGGTCCCCGCCGAACCCTTCTCCTGAGATGTTGAGGATGGTTCCCCCTAAAGTAGACACATGAAAATGAGATTTAAAGAGGAGTTGAGGATGAGTCAATGAGAGTTCAAGGATTTCATGTCTCCTCTCCTTCCTTTTTACCCCAGTCCCCCATTCAGAGAACGATCTTTGAGGGAAGAATAAGGGGCTGGGATGCATAAAACAGAAAACAATGTGAAGGTTTGTGGATGAAGGCATTTATAACATTTAAGACAAAAATTTCAAGTATATATGTATATATAAACATATATATCTTAGAAGCTCTCACATTTATCAACACAAATTTATTAATGTCATATTCCATTTACTATTTTATCTGATATTTTTGTTTCTCTCTATGTTACTTCATAAAGAGTACATACATAGGTATACAAATGTAAGACATGTTAAAGAAAAATTCTGTCTTTTTCGTTATTTGTCAGATTTTTTTATCTGACATTATTTTTATATATTTTATATATTTTATTATTGATAAGAGATTTAACATATATCACAAATTAAAAATAAATTTATTAAACTTCCCTGTTTTAGTCTATCATATTCTATGGAATAGTTCAATATCCCTTGAATTATAGTTATATATATATGTATATATATGTATGTGATATGCTTTATATAAGAATAAATATAAAAATTTATAAATATTCATTTATACAAAAAGCATATCAAGGGCCTTAGAACCATTGAACACCATTTGTGACTGCTGATATATTTATAAACCGTCTTACACTCAGGTAATTAAATCCTATTTTCTAGACAAATATTAATACAACATACACTAGAGCATTACTAGATCCATGCTATGACCAACGGATTTTATAGTATTCAAAATAGGTAATGTACTATTTTATACATTATCATTATGATTATTAACATGCTACTGCCAATATTTTTAAAAATTGTTTCCTAGATTTCTGGGTGTTTATTGTCCTCTCCTCGGTCATATCAGGATATTTGTGTTCCTAATATTTCTGACTTCTTCCAGAGGACAGTAAATGCACCAAGATTCATTCCTGTTCTTATTCAGGCACAAGGAGGGGGAAAGGCAAATGCAGCAAACTTGATTTGTTGATATTCATACACGGTGTATCCTCATTAAAAAGTTTAGATTTTTGCATGAAAAAAAAATCAGGTGTTATTTTTTGGTAGAAAATGTTTTTATTTCGTAAAATCATTGCCAAGCTAAGAAATCACCAAAATTTTCACACTCTATAATGTATAGCTCAGAGTTCCCGTAAGACCTGGAATTTTAAGAAATACACAAAGGTTCTCCTGTTGCCCTTTCTCTGGTTTCCTGCCAGTGAATTCAGGAACAAAATATGTATATTAGATGGGTACACAAGCCAGGTAAGTTCACAGTCTCATCAAAGACACTCACCCAAAAGGGATCCACAGCATGGCTCAATGCTAAAAACTTCTGTAATGTAGTGAATAAGAAGGTCAATCCTACAGAAATAGGAAATTGCTATCAAATAATTAAACTTGGCAGAAAAGGAGAAAAGAAAACAAAGACTTTAAACTGGTTCATTTATAAGCATATTTCTAAACAGTAAGCATACATATATACTCTAGTTCTAAAAATGAATTTTATCTCCATCATGATTTTGTAAATAAACTTTCCCTTTTTTACTATGAATACACACTATACAATCATTTAACAGGAGACAGTGATAGTACAGTGAGTAATATTGTAAACAAAGATTGACCTGGGCTTAATACCTGGAACCCAACATGGGCTCCCAAGTACCCAAGAGTGGTCCCAATGTGAAGAGCCAGAAGTGCTTACTGATCACCACCAACTGTGGCTCCCAAACAAAATAATCAAATGATAAAGATATATGTGCTCACCTTACTGTTTGTTATTGATAAGACTCTGATCAACAGAATGCAAATATTAGTTAAATTGTATAGAGTAAGTCCAAAGTTATATATGGATTTTTTATTGCACAGTGAAGTTGGGACCCCTATCTCTAATACTTCTCAAAGGTAAACCATATTTGGGAGAGAAAAAAAAAGAAATAAAGCATTAATAGTAGACAACTGTCTATGTCCCTACTATGATAGGGACTAGCAAAGAAGAAAGAAAATAGTGGGCAAAATGTCTATGGGTATCATATGGGTATGATATAGGTATTATGTGGTAACATTAGTCCCCTACTGCATAGTTACTTTTTTTTATAACTAAATAATTTTTAGTCACTTTCTAAATGAATATAGGTAACTTTTGGAACGATAATAGATCAAGAGAGTTCAGGGCAATAAGTATATGAGCATTGTTTGTAAATTGTTTATTCCATCTATTCAAAGCCCCAAATATTATTTTAAAATCATATTTGATCATGAATTTTTATGTAAGCACACTTTTTCCTGCCACATATAGATGTCTTCTGCATATCCATCTAAACCAAGAATTATGACATCTTTGTTCTAGAAATGTCCCACTAGTAAGTCAGAAATTTCCCTAGAATTTATCTTAAAAGTGAACTGTTCTATAACTCTGGAGTGATAGTACAGTAGGTAGAGAGAGCACTTGCACATAGCTGACCTGTGTCCAAACCCCCAGCATCCCATTTGTTTCCTGGAGCCTGCCAGGAATGATTCTAAGCCAAGAATAACTCTATGGATTTTTAAGATAATTTCTAATTATATGATATTATATCATGTACAAACTGCATGATAAGTATGTGTTCCCTAACTTCTGAATACAAGGAGGAAGGTAGAGGAGAAAGGTGAAACCCCCAATTTAAACTAGAAATCCTCAACCAGATCATGGACTATCAAACAGACCTAAAATTAATAAGAAGCATCCTCTTACCCTTGTGAGCAAATGTTGATCCCATTGATTAAAACTGAGATTTTGTGGAGACCTGCTGGTAGTGGGGGCAGTGTCACCTCCAGGCCCCCAGTTGTCAATGCATGAATCTGAGCTGGTGTATCCTGGATAAGGACTTCCACATTCAAATCAGCGCAGTTTGGCAGAAACATCATTCCAATGAAAAGGCTTTCACCTCCTGTAGTGAAGATTCCATTAGCCTCTATGATGGCTTATCCACCTAGTTAATTCTAAAATTGTCTTTGGCAATAAATACAGTCATGTTCAGGCATCAGACTTTAAGAGTGATTATTCTTACTCAACTTTACTTTTTCATGAGCTTCTGGTGTATGTTTATTTATTTTATTTTATTTTATTTTATTTTGGTTTCTGGATCACACCCAGCAGGGGTTACTCTTCTCTAGTTTCAGAAATCACTCTTGACAGGCTTGGGGGGACCTTATGGGATGCCAGGATTTGAATCACCATCCTTCTGCATTCAAGGCAAATGCCTTACCTCCATGCTATCTCTCTGGCCCCTGGTATAAATTTTTAAATAAAATAACAGTCTAGGGAATAGAAAATAAGATTATCAAAACAATTGTACTCAATGGGTACTAATTCTAAGACAAATTAAAGTTTGGAGGTCTGATGATTTTTATCAGCAACCAACCCCACATACCCTTTTGGTTTTGAATTGTTTTCATGGTCTGTTTTTTTTTTTTTTTTTAGGGACTATATCCAGATGTACTCAGGGATCACTCTAGGAAGTGCTCAGAGAACCATCTGTAGTTCGAGGGACTCGATTCTGGTTGGTCATATGCCAGGCAAGTGCCTTATTATGTTTAATTGGGCTCATTCAAACTAATTGGCTAAACAATCCCAAGCATCTGATATACAGACACGAACTTGTTTTAATTATATAATATTCCTGTATCTGATAGAATGATGGCATTCACTCACTCACTATTAATTAATTGCTTTTCCACATTGATTTCTGAGCTAGCTACTTTTGTCTACTTTAGTCTCAAATCTTCATAATATTCTGGAAAGAATCATTGCCACCTAAGAATTAAAGCAACTGAAAATAAAGTTAAATATTCAACCCACCCATTGGTTTCATGGGCATTTATGCAGATATGATTTTGAATAAAAGAAAACCATTAATAGTTTCATATGTCAAATCCTCTTTCCCATCCCCTAACTCTTCTATTTCTTTTACTTTATCCCTAGGTCACTATCACCTTCAGCTTTATCATCTCCTATATGGAGATATGTGAATGTCAGTTTTCAAAAGAGTCTTTCCCAGTAGGTTCACACCTTTTGTGGACTTTATAACATGTTCTTTTTACAATCTGCCTGTAGAAAGATTTAAATGCGAGTACAAATTGTGCAAATAATGCATCATGTTGTATATATCGATATGGTGAACTCCTTGGGCTGTTGGTCAATTGTTAAGTTAATCCTAAATGCCTGTAAGGCACTGATGCAATGTATTTATTCTTTTCATTATAGGTAAGAAATTTTATTAAAAGCCAAAATCACTGAAATCTGAATAGAACACGGAGCTCCCTCCTCCCTTTCCTACTTCATCGAGAGGAATCTATACCACTAAGGAATTTTATACACTTCGGTTGCCTGAGGCAGGAAATTCTTCTTCTGCACTATCTGAGCTGAATAATATTGAAAAAATCTAAAGGACACTTTCATTTATTTATGTACTCTTGAGCAATTGAAAGTGAAATAGTACCAGAAAAATCATCCAGACTTTTCTTTGAGAAATTTGATATCACCTTCTAATAAAATCTTAAATATGACTGCTGTGACTACTGTCAGTCATTCAATTAACCAGAAAGATGTACTACATGGTATATTTCTAAGTCTGCATGGTATGGCATAACAATAATCCCACTCTGTCATATCATCTGTATTATCAAAGACTAAACTGCCACAGAGTTGATTCTTTAAAAAAAAATCATGTCCTCGGACCAGAGCAATAGCATAGTCAGTAGGACACTTGTCTTGCATGCAGCAGATCTGGGTTCAATCTCTGGTACTCCGTATGGTTCCTGAGCACTGCTTCACTGGTCTCCCGGTGTGATTCCTGAGAGTGCAGAGCTAGGAGTAACTCCTGAGCACTGCTGGTTGTAATAAAAAAAAAGATACTAGTTCCTGATCTCTTCATTCCAGAAATGAAGTAATAGCATGAAATCTAGAACTGAAGAAATAGCATAAACTCTAACACACTCCAGAAATAGAGTAATAGAATGAACCTCTATGCAAAATTATATATATATATATACATATATATCATGTCAGGGCCAGAGAGATAGCATGGAGGTAAGGGATGGAGGTAAGGATGGTGGTTCGAATCCCGGCATCCCATATGGTCCCCTGAGCCTGCCAGGAGGGATTTCTGAGCTTAGAGCCAGGAGGAACCCCTGAGTGCTGCTGGGTGTGATCCCCTAAAATAATATATATATATATATATATATATATATATATATCATGTCTTAACCAAGAATGTGATCTCCTGTTCCTTGATATCATGTTTCTAATATAGAATAATACTTTAACCGAACCTGATGCCAAATTGATATCATACAGTAAACTGTAAGTTTTAAAGAGCTAAGGGTTTGGAAATTACAACCAGAAACTTTGAACTAAAATCCTAGATCTGATACTTACCAAAATCATCATCACAGATAAGATTTTTAACCATACACTAAAGCTAAAATCCTTGTAAATTAATTTTAAGATGTCAATATTTTATTTCTATGCTATTATTAGCACATAGTGTATGTTTAATATTTATTTACTAGTTACCTTTAAATCTCCACTTCATTTTCATGATGAAAATGGTACCAATTTTATGAAGAAATAAGATAGTAAGCAAATTTATTCAATGTTTGCTATAATTATAATGCTAATTTTCTTTAAAAAAAGTATTCAAATATATTCTCTCAATAAAATTAATAGCCCATTGCTTGCCTATTATAATGCCAATCATCTAAATTTTAGAAGATTCTCCAACATCACATATTTTACCTGCTATACTGCTCCGATTTCTGCTTAATGATATGATCACTGGGTTTAAAGAGGAGACATATGTAAAGGCCATGGGAAGAACAGCTGAATAGTCCTTGATCATGACAGTTACATTCACAGTATTATCTTTCTTCTAAAAAATAAATTCTTAACGTTAAATGCCTCTATATAATAACAACATGAGAGAATTATACATAGAAATTTAAATTACTAAAATATATTTTGAAGGACATATTTGCTACTTTTGAGTCTCTCTGCCTCTTTCACACACAGAGATGGGTGAGGAGAGAAATAAATAAGTCCATAGATTATTGTGGTTATGCAAATAACATAGATAAAATGCTCCAAAGAGAACATAAGACCTATGAACAACTGACACACCAACTATATCTACAGAACAATGAAAGTTTCCAGGAAGAATCTATAAATTATCTATAAACTACCCATCAACTATAACAATACTATAACAAAATTAGGGACATTGATTGTAGGAAATGTAGACTGATAAAGGGCTGTGTTGGATATTGTATGTCTGAAATTCAACAATGAACAACTTTGTAACTATGTCTCACACACAAATCAAAACAATGAGATTTTATCTCACACCACAGAGATTGTCATACATCATAAAAAAAAAAACAAGAATAATCAGTGCTGGTGTGGATGTAGGGCAAAAAGAACTTTCATTCACTGCTGTTGGGAATACTATCTAGTCCAACCTTTCTGGAACAAAATTATTGATATTCCTTATAAAAACTGGACATTGAGCTTACATATGATCTAGCAATACCACTACTAGGGCCACAAAAAAAAACATAATAAAATAATGCCCTCTGCACTCCTACGTTCATAGCAGTGCTATTTACAATAGCCAGAATCTGAAAACAACCCAGATGTCCTACAACAGATGAGTGGCTAAAAAAGCTGTGATTACATCTATATATGAAACACCTATGCAGCTGTTAGAAAAAAATGAAGTATCACAAAATTTTCCTATACATAGATGAATATGGAGACTATTATGTTGAGTGATATAAGCCAGAGGGAGAAAGATAAACACAGAAGAATCTCACTCATATGTGGGATTAAAGAAAAATAAAGAACAGTATAATTATAATACTAAGAGAAAATATAGATGAGGGCCAGAAGGACCAGCCCAATATCTGAAGCTTAACATTATGAGTGGTAAATGCAGTTAGAGAAATAACTACCATGACAATGATAAATGATCCAGAGAGAAATACAATGCCTGTCTTAAGACAGGCAGAGGATGATAGGAGAGGAGGAAGTAGGAGACAATGGTGGGGAGAAAGTTGCACTGGTGAAGGAGGTATATATTTTATAGCTGAACCCCAATTATGAGCATATTTGTAACCATGGTGCTTAAATAAGGAAATTATAAAAAATAAAAAGTTACTTGGGAAAAGACAATTCAAAAAAACTCATCCAATTAAATTTAAATTTTCAAAAATTCAATTAAAAATTAATTAAATTTGTATTATTAAAATCAGCTTTACTTCAAAAGCTAAACATAAAGTAAGATAATTCATTTTAGTGTACATGCACACTTTATAAATAAGTTTCATTCAATAAAAATTATCTGGCATCACACATAAAATATGTGAAATTTTGGACATTACAATACCAATATCTAGATTAGATTTTTCTAGCTATATATTAATAAAGCTAATATAATATCTAATTGTATATTATATGTCCTTATTTCAGAATATTTATAATTAGATCTATTTCCAAAAATCCCTTTAAAATATAGTCATTAGGCTCATCAAGATTATCTTGTCTAAAATAAGAAATATCAGGATTAATCTAAGTGCCCAGGAATAGGGCTAAGTTAAACTAAGTTAAACAATGATTATTACAATCATGCACAATTTTTACACAAGTGCTTAACATTTCATAATATTTGAGTAAATAGATAAGAAATAAATGGTCACAGATCTTTTTGAAACCTTTTTTCCCAGATATCTTTATTTATTCAAATAAATTGCCATCTTTGAGTGCTGCCCTGGGAATGGTGATAACTTTGATATCTTCTTTAAATAGGAAGTTTAACTGCAGCTGTAAACGTGATTCCCACCAATAGCTACAAAGCAGAGTGGGTTCTTACTTCTTTTTTTTTTT
>PVKC010015951.1:0-21121 GCA_004027635.1 Crocidura indochinensis
CAAGTCTAGAGGGTGTGGTGGAACTGGGGTTGGAACTCTGAATGCCAGAAACAACTATATTCTGAACACCTTCATAAATAATAGTTTTTAAATAAAGTATTACAAAGTGTTTTTAGAAAGGATGAATACGATGTCTTTAACTGGATAAATGGTTACCGATTCAGATCATCAAAACATATGAGTTGAAATAAGGTCTTCAAAGCTATATAGATGGGGTGCCAAGTACATGTGGGGCCCCATGTGCATGGGTCAGCAACACACATGTAATATGTCTTATTTTATGCCCAGTTCTAAGTACACACATTCCTGAGTGTAAGGGTATTTCTTTCTCTCTGTTACATATTTACATATTTTACATATTTACATTCTACATCTCTCTATTGCATATTTAAACTTGTCTCCCAAAGACAACGTTGAACTTGCATCGCCAGACATTCTTGTCAAAGTAACAAAACAAAAGAACACATATACAAGTTCTGTTAGTTTAACGGGAGACCTAGAGGTCTATTTTAACTTTTCTGAGTAATTAAGTATGCATTATTTTGGGTGAACCTCTGATATTCAGCTGCTAGGACACCCTCATGTACACCAATGTACAATGACTAAGACAGAGGTGAAGGAAGGGAGAGGAGCCAAGAGCTTTCTCCTATCCTATCCTTACATGTTTCTTTTAGCCTGAAGACACAAAAATGTTGAAAATACTTAGAAAGGAAATAAAATTGTAGTAAGATAATTTTTTCTCAAAGGGATGTGCTTTTCCAGTAGGAGATAGTTTCTGAGATTGAGTAGTGACTTTTGGCAAATTGCTAGGTGGGTTTACGTTAAGGAGTAAAGGTGGAAATTAGACTAGAGTAGCTCTAGTAAGACACTCTAAGAACTAATAATTGAAAGAATGTAGTAAATAAAAACAGACAGAGTGACAAATAATCACTGTATTTCTGACTTGAGTATCTGTGTAGGCTGAGATGCAGAGGGAGTTACAGAAAGACTAAGAGATTTGTAGCTGTTAGGAAGATTTGAACGCATAGGGAGAAGGCTGGTCAAATGATTAAATTCCATGATTTCGTATGTTGCCCGGGTGACTCTCATTTGATACATAACTCTCAAAGGAGAAGTTTGGGCCCCAAGTTTGTGGAGAATATGGGTATACAGTATTAGGTGAAGATAGGTAGGTGGTAAAAGTCTCTGTGAAATTACAGTGATTGAAAAGAGTACTAAGAAAGATAGATCTTTGTGGAACAAATGAATGAAAAAGAAAGCTTTTTTAAAAATATTTATAGTAGTAAAAAGAAAAATCAGGGGCCCGGAGAGATAGCACAGCGGCGTTTGCCTTGCAAGCAGCCGATCCTGAACCAAAGGTGGTTGGTTCGAATCCCGGTGTCCCATATGGTCCCCTGTGCCTGCCAGGAGCTATTTCTGAGCAGACAGCCAGGAATAATCCCTGAGTACGGCCAGGTATGGCCCAAAAACAAAAAAAAAAAAATCAATGCAAAGAAAACATTATAAAATTGTGGGTAAAGCATTCCCCATCACGGAGTTTGTTCATGCAGGAGATATAGATCAGGTGTTAGCCATTATGTTAGGCATGGGGGAAATTCATAGATATATAGAGATCAAACCAGAATATATTTTAAAAATATTCAGATATAGATAGAAAACAAAAAACATCAGGGCCTTATTTTTATTACTTGGTACATAAGTGAACTTAGGCAAATTACAATATCTCATGTAGCCTGTTTTACACTTTTTCCTGTAAAGCATTCATGTCACAATATTTTTTAAAATTAAAATTTGGTTCAGACATATATTAAAAGGATTAAAGCATGTGGCTAACTGTTTCAATTCCTGGCTCCATGTGGTACCCTAAGTAGTATCAGCAATGATCACCGATCACAGAGCTAGAAGTAAGCTTTGAGCACAGACAGATATACCTCCCCTGCCACAATTTTCTTAAATTGGATTGAATTTGAGGAGTTCCTTACATTAACTTTATCTACTACTTTATTATTATTATGATTATTTATTATTATTATTATTGTTGTTGTCTCTACTTATTATATTCTAATTGGAATATAAGATTTCAAAATTACTTCTTTTTCATTGGACACATGTCCAGTATTCTTAAGTTATAAGGCCTTAATAAATTGACACAAGTTACACGTTTGGTGATTTCTTTTGCTATAGAGATAATGAGTACATCTTTTGCATGTTTACTGGTTACTATGTTTGGACACTATTAGAGAATGCTTCCAAAGGTGATAATTCTATCACTGATACATTATAGAAGATGGGAGTCAACTGAAATTAAACATGTGCTACAATTTCTGAAAGCTACTTTTTTTTCTCCTTTTGAAAGTTGAGCCCTTCCTCCATCTGCATTCTGGCTTTTATCTCATTCCCCACAATTTTTGAAAGATGAGAAATTGGTTATATATACATCATCCTAACTTTTATAGCATAAAATATATTTTCCTCCTAGGTAAAATAAAAAAGCTTTTTCTTTTACTTAAATGTCACCAAAGGAAAGAAGTCATTTGTCTTTTTAAAATGTTTTTTTCATTGAATTTGCAAAGGTTTATAAGAAATACATCTACTGCTTAATTGCTTAGAGCTAGAGAATACAATTATTCTTCTGAAGTCCACCAAATATTTATTGTGATTGCCTCAGCCAGCCTAGATTTCAGGCTCATACCACAAGGGTTGAAACTAATTGAGCCCAAACCCCAAAGCTATTAAATAATGGCAGATTTGTTTTGAACAATCAGAGTGATGTCAGTTCTTTAACACTGGGGTTTGGGGTGTTGTTAATGTACTATCATGTGATTCTATCCAAAAAAAATGATTGATAGAATTCATTCTTTGCCACACAATTACCTACTTCTTTGTTGACACATCTGCTCCCCTTAACCACATGCTAATATCATCATAAAACAATCAAGTTAAATTGGTCTTCTGGTGATCAATGGCTAATATGATTTCATAAAAATTATTCTTCCACTGTGAAGCTTTTTCTATTAAAACTACAAACAGAGCACTAGATATTGACAAGCTTTCTCCAGTACTTGGGAATGTGCACTGAAATCATAGGCTCTTTTAGCATCTTTTGACAGCATTTTCACAGAGTATTGCTTAAATCAAAAGGTTCCTGAGTAACCTTTTGCGTATCCCTAATAGTCATTGTGGTTGTAAAATCGCCCATCTCTAGCTGTCTCTTTTCTTTAAATTTGCACTGAAAACTATATAGAAGTTGTCATTATTATTTTTTTTTTGGTTTTTGGGCCACACCCAGTGACACTCAGGGGTTACTCCTGGCTATGCGCTCAGAAGTCGCTCCTGACTTGGGGGACCATATGGGAACTGGGGGATCGAACCACGGTCTGTCCTAGGCCAGCTCAGGCAAGGCAGGCACCTTACCTCCAGCGTCACTGCCCGGCCCCAGATGTTGTCATTATTATTAGAAAAAAAACCTTAGTAAGAGGAAATACATTGAGAAATTCTAAGAAAAATCAGTAGTCATGTTTATTTTTGAGAGAAATTAAAGGAAGGGCAACACACATAAATTTCAAAGTTCCAGAACTCTGCAGAAAATAGGCCCTAAATTGCAAAAGAGATAGTGTTTATTTCCAATAGCCTACATTTTAGAGATATTTGTTTCTCAACAAAGAACATAAGGATACATGTCAGCTCACAGGATATTGTAAGGGAACCACAAGTGAAAAACTGCTTAAATAGGACATAGCACTAGACTAGAGGAACAACAAGTAGGATGGGAGAATTAAAGGAAGGAAACAAGGTCAGCAGGAGACCATGGAAGAAAAGGATTGAGGAAACACTATGCTAGACACCTCACAATTTCCATTCTTAGTAGTGATTCAGAATTTCATTATCCAACTTACCTTGAGAAGAATTCATATGCATTCCTCTTTTTAAAGTATAGAACTCACTATGTTTTTCTCCTGTCTAAACTTCTTGTAATTATTTCCATAATTTAAAATACAACACAAGATCTTTCATATTCTTGATTTCTTTTCTGGTTCTTTTTTTTTCTCTTAGTTTTGGGGATCAGGTCTTACTCCTGACTCTGCACTCAAAATCACTCCTGGCAGGCTTGGGGGACCATATAAGACCTTGGGGATTGAATCCAAATCGGTCACTTGCAGAACACATACTCTACCCACACTGTGCATCACTCAGGCCTCCAAGTAAAGTCTTTTATATTCTTAATCTAGACTTGTCCTGTCTTATAGAGTATCTTTTCTACACTCAAAATCTAGCCACATCAGATCCTTTCACATCTATTTATTTTGTTATGTCTTAATTATCTTCTACATACTTTCTCTTGTTAAATCCTATCAAAGTTTGACTTTACCAAGTAATTCTACTCAACCGTGTCTTCTATGATCCACCAATTTCATTCTCAGATACAAAAATCTTATCAAAAATAAACACACCAATGAACCAGAAAGCATATAACTTTGGGAGTCACATGAGAGGTTCATACCCAATGTTGCTGAAGGTTTGTTTACTCCTAGTTCTGTGCTTAGGAATAACTCCTGAAAGTGATCCCACAGGGTCCATATGGGGAGTTAAGGATCAAACCCAGTTTGGTTGTGTGCAAGAGCCTTACCCACTGTGCTATATTTACAATTCCTCATAAATCACATAGAAGAAATAACCACTGGGCTAGAGTGATAGTACAGTGGAGAGGGCACTTGCCTTGCCCACAAATATACAATTCCTGACACCCCATATGGTCCTCTGAGCCTACTAGAAGTTATCCTTGAGTACATATTCAGTACTGAGCCCTGAGTGCCACAAGAAAAAAAAAAACATGTCTATAGCATATTTATTTGTAAGAGCCCAAAAAAGAGTCAAATTTTATTAATACTAGACTTGTTAGATAATGTTATATATATATCAAATGGAATAATACAGAACATGAGAAATTAATGAAGTTTTAATATGTTACAATATTGACCATGCTTAGAACTAAAAATATCAAAATAAAGTATTCAAAGTGTTCTATAAAATTTATATAAAGTTCAGTGACAGAAGAGTGTTTATTTTTTTAAGGAGGAAGGAATGAGTTTTAGGAGTTATGCTGAAAGTTTTTAGTATGCAAAAAACTTTACCTCTACATCAAAATGACTCACTTACTGGCAAAATACTTAAGGAATATGCACATTTGTGTATCTAATATCATGGAAAGTTTTTCTAAATTCCTATTTATTTTTCAGTCAAGATCAATTACAATCTTTTCCATAAAACCTTGGCTGATTTTTTCCATTCAGAATTAGTTTTTCTTTCTGAGTTCCCTTGGGATAGACTTTTTTTTTCTCTCTCAAAACATTTAATTAACGTGCTTTGAATTTTAGGCATTATGATTACATGTGACATGGTTAGGTAATTAAAAAGAAAAAAATCCATTTTAAATGAAGCAAAGAAATGGATAAAATTGGAAAATAAATAATGTGATAACTTCCTCACGTCAGTTCTGCTCAAATCTGGGTTTTGGTTGACCTCTCAACCTAATAATTGTACATAAACAATTATCCTAACCAGTTGCTTTTGCCGAAATTAAATTCCTACTTCAACACTTTCCCCTGATACAACTATGCAATGGTGTTTGGTAGAATGGTTGGTGCTAGCTTTTTCTGTTTAAAAAGATAAGATGGGGGCCAGAGAGATAGTATAGCAGGTAGACATTTGTTTTGTTTGTGCCTGACTTGGGTTTTATCCCTGACTGATAACACAGTTGGCCAGCCATGGTCAACTTCTGTCACCTTTGTGCATTTGGGACCTAAGACATTCCCTGCATCTGATGACCAGGAAAGAATGGGTCCCAGGCAGATGAACAGAGAAACTTTATTCCATTCTAACAATGACTCTATAGGCAAAATAAATGTAGATACATCCATGGTGACAGGGTTAGTGCTATAAAAGAGACAGCCAGGGGACTTGAGGTGTTTGGGAGAAGTTAAATATAAACATTGAGGATTAGGAGTGTCTAGGGAGCATCACAATGGGTAATAATGTTTGCCACAAGGTCAATATGTAATCCTATTAACCCAAGTTCTCTATGAGGGAAGAGAGTCAAACCTCAAAGTGACCACAGATCTTGGGGAGACAGCAGCCCTTTCTTTATGATGTCCTTCCCCATCACTGGAGCAGTGTCTCCACAGCTTTCCTGTCTCAAGAAGAATCCCTGGAACAATTGCTCTATGAGAAGCTCTCTGTAACGTGGTTCAAGAACAGTACAAAAATGGTTCCAATACCCAGAATCCCATGTTCCCCAAATCCCACCAGAGTACTTCCTGAGTACAGAGGCAGGAATTAGTAACCCCTCAGAACTGCCTTATATGACACAAACCCCCTGAGAAATAAAAGAGAAATTGCTGAGGAAAAAAAAAAGGACAAGATGCTAAGTGGAATATGTTTCTAAAAAAAAAAAACTTAAAAAGCATATTACTACTGACCTGAGTAGTATCTTTAAAATATGTACAGAAATACATTCATGATTAACATGGAGTGAACTTTTCAAGTTCATCTAAATATAGTAAACCCAGATATGCAGGAACTTTTTCTGTTGCTCATCTCTGAATTCTGCACAAAATCCATTTTACTACCCTTGTAATTTCACATGGCTGAGATACTGGTTTCCTGAGGGCATTTATAAATTGCCTTGAAGTCAGTTAGTCTTGAACTTTTCCCCCAGACCTGACAGTCCTCTGCAGACAGAATTTTTCATAAAATTGCAGTATTTAGGGTGCTATGCTCATATCTTTTTCATTCTCTCTTAACCACTAACCCTATCCACAACAACACACACACATTAAACGTTTACTAAGGACAAACTGGGTCATTCCCCATGGCACTTTGCAGACAGTTGCTTCTTGACCAACCATATGAAATATGAAACTGTAGCAATCATTTTCATTCCTCTGACTCAGTTTTTCAAAGTACATGAAATGGGCCATTATTCACTTGAGCCAGAAAGATGCTCTCAGCTTTTAAATGTCACAATTACAATTCTCTTTACTCTATTCTAAGTTTAAATGGAGGGGAAAAAAGGAAGAAAAAAAGACCTTCAAAGTTGCTCTTAGCCATGCTCTTTGAAGACTCAAAACATGTATCCAGTACCCAACATCCAGCCTTTGGAGTATTTTATCAATACATCATAAATGTTCAGCAGAATATCAACAAAATATTGTTCTGTTTGCCCCTTGCTCCTTATTTCTGTGCTACACAGTGCTTGCTTACTCTCCTTTTTCTCCTTTTTTCAACAGATTCAAAGACTAGGTAGTCTTTCATGTTTTACTTCAGAATCATTAATGCTTGAATTCTCACTTCAGACTAATTGTTGTAATTTTTAGTTATTTCCTTGTCAACTCACTCTGGTTAAAATGCTAAATTTCTAAGCTATTAAATGGTATTCATTTATCACTGGGTCCTCAACTGCAGCAATCCTCCTGTATTATTTTTGTTATAACTATTTAGTAAAATTAAAAAGTAAGAAACAAGCATACAAAAAAGAAACTGCATCCAGAGATGATTATCTCTCAATTAATAAAAGTACTGGACTTTTGGGGGTAATGATCTCCAAAAAAAAGCCAATTCTTTAGTGCCCTGGTTTTCAACATTTTTCTTTGAAAGATGAATCTGTTACTTAGATTTGAAGTTGACAATCGAAGTTTTTATTATTATTATTATTACTGTAAGTTAATATAAATAAGATTTAACTGTCAAAATGGATTATTTTTCTAAAAGTGAACACTTCAAATCCAATTCTACCTCAGAATTTCAGGTGTTTACGGACAAAATGATAGTATAGTTTAAAATCATCTCACACCACATCTTCAATCGCAGGTGAAGGAGTCTAACTCAGGATCACACATGAAATAATCCAACCGGGCTAAGGGTGAAACACACATCGTCTGGCAGATATGTGAAAAGCTGATTGAGAAGGATGTACACAGTTTAAGCTTTGATGCTATAACAGCCAACTTTTATTGTGTCTATATATAATAACAATCACTTTTGTAAATTCTGATTTGGTGACCCTGCCTCTAGCAGAGAACAATAGAACACAGCTTATGTGCTCCCCACTTTTTTTTTTTAACAAAAATGGGTAGTTGTCAGGTTACACCTTATTTTACCTAAAACAAAGGTCATCCCTGGTTCCTTTATATGTTTGTTTATAACTTGTATTTGCCCCCAAAATATTGACTTACCTGTAAACCTGGGTGAATCTGGCTCAGGATAGCCTGAGCTATCTATACTTCCTGCCCCACCCAGGGGTGGTCTCTGTACTCAATAAAAAAAACAGTAGTTCTGGCAGGCAGCAGGCTCTCCACATTAGGGAGAAGAAGGTCAGACTATTTGTGTTCTGCCCCCAGCCTGGTCTGGATTATTTCTTCCAACACTGACTCTGATTCATTTGGAGTTGGAGATACAGTGTGTGAGGATGAGAGACACTTGTCTTGCATGCTGTCAATCGACTTGATCTTTTTTCTGGCACCAGATATTGTCTTCCAAGCACTACTAGATAATTCCTAATTGAAGAGCCAAGAGTAAACCCTGAGCACAGCCAAGTGTATCCCAGACTGTAACCTCAAAATTCAGGTGTTTTAAGCTTAAAAATGCCTTTCTAATTTCTGAACCTATATCTTAAATCAAGTCCACTTTTTAAAACTTTTTCATAGGACTTCAAGTAGAGATGAGAATTATCTGGATCATGCTACTGCCCTCAAATAATGGGGAGAAATCAGGGTAGGGATCGTTAAGGCCAAGTTGTAGAGAAGGAGAATTTGGTAAATAAATTGTCATTCCTGCATCTTGATTATGAAGTGTTAATCACTCTTTTGGTCAAATTTCATCAAACTTAGCAACACAGAGAGACATAACATATAAGTACATACAAATTTAAAAGCAATGACATTGATGTTCTTTGCAGCTATTCTTTTTTTTTTCTGAAATGCCAAAGCTTGTATTTTTAGCCAAGTGTAATATTTTCTCTAAGATATTTTTCCTCAACAACAGTGTTTGTACTTTCTTCAAATCACTGTTTAGAATTGGCAAATTTTGAAAGGTTTATACTTTTGATGTTGTTCAATGGAGAACTCTTCTTCCTTTCTATTACCTAGCATTTGAATAGATTTCCACTGATTACTCTGAAACTTATTTTTGAATAAACAAGTTTACTATTAATTGAAGTGCTAGGATTTATAGCACATTTAATGAATGTTTCATGCATACCTTTTACCAACACCATACTCACTTCCATAGTGGGTATTTCCCTCCACCAATGCACTATAGGTCCCTCCCACTAGAGCCTCTGAAATATTTTTAAAAAAGTCCAAAGCATTATTTAGACTTGCATATATTTTCTCCAGAGACCCTGCTATATGCCTATTTTACCTAACTGTCAAAATTTTCTTTCCATTTCATTAGACATTGGCATTTTATAAGGTTTTTCTAAGTTGTGTGAAGTGACACAATATTGCAGTTAACCAAGTTAATTCTATATACTCGACTTAATCAGACTATTATTTTTTTCATCAGAGACAATGCTAGCATCTACATAAGCCATTGTTACCCCCAAGATAAAATGAAACTGATTTGAAAAATTCACTGACTACTTCTCCTAGCATGGTTCTTAGAATTGACTGTATAAATGTCAGCTTGGGGACCTGGGTTAGGGACAGCAATTTTACTGTAGAATTATATAGTGCTGGGCAATTATTTGGGCTGTATCCCATTTACATAAGTCATAGTCCAAATTTCTGCAGATATAAAGGACATGGGAAAGTAGTTGACTTTATTAAGTTTTTTTTTATTTTAACACCATGATTATAACCATGACTGTCATTGGGTTTTAGAATTACTCTACTGAAGTCTAATACACTCTAAAATTTTCAAACCTAATATTGGAATATATTTTCTTTATTTTAATTCTATTTCCTCTGTATACTTGTTTAGCTTTTAGAAAGTTCTTTTCATCAGGGCCCCAGCTGGGAAAGGTGTTGCTCACAAGTGTAGGTTCCATATTTTAAATGGATGGTGAAAGGCAGACAAAAAGACCCAGGAAATATTAGCTAAATAAATATGTAAGTAGGGATACTGGAGTAAAGCATATGAACATCACAATCTAAGAAAAGGGAAGGAATAGGTAGAGGCAGAGGAGGAGCACTTAAAAGTAAATCATAGAAACATGGTTTAGGGACCAGAGCAGTGCCACAAGTGGTAGGGTGTTGACCTTGCACATGCTAACCTAGGTCAAACTGCAGTTCAATCCCCAGGCATCCCCTATGCTCTCCCAAGCCAGGAGTGATTCCTGAGCATCACTGGATGTGGCCCCAAACCCCCCAAAATAAAATAAAATAAAATAGAACATGGTTTAAAGATTAAACACGGGGTATATATTTTATTGACTCGAAACACTAACCTATTGATTCATTTAGAAAACAGTAGATATTTTTAGTATTCTTTTTAGTATCAAATGTATTACTTTGTTTCAAATTAGAAATCCAGATACAAGAGAGGGAGAAAAAATCCAGATATGAAAATTAATGTAATTTTAAATTAAACATTCTTTTGAGCCAACCAGGTGTTGCAAATGTTGAGAGTCCACTCTAATGAACTCGCCTATATTAAACCTTCACAACTGCTTTTCTGGTGTACTTGATAATAGCCAATTATTTCCTCTTCCCCCTCCACTCTATAACACGTTTCCATGGATTATTGTTTTGCACATAAATGACTTCACAAGAAAAGTCCCCTAAGAGATTTTTCCCCCTTAGAAACCTGAAATAGCCAACATTGAGTATCTTTCCTGCATTCTTATTCCCACACCAAGAACAGCTACATATTCTCTTCTTCAACTTATCCTTTAGTGTTTCATCAATCTTGCTGTATTTCTAAAATGAACTTTAGAAAGGAATACAACATAATATTAGTTTGTAGACTGTTGCCTTACAGATATATTGCATTGAGCCATAAACCCACAAATATTTATTCAGTAAATTTATAGGCTTTGTTGAATGTAACCCAGAAGAAATGTTAAATCATGCTGAGGTTAAATTTGTTGTCAATAAAGGTAGTTTCAACAAACTAGGAGTGTAATATATCAGCTTCATATTGTGAATAGAAGGGTGTCTTATATCTCAATATGTATATGATGAGGGTGGAGGAAGATAGAGATGAATGAGGGGTAGAAGAGATCACTGGCTGAATTTAGATCTATCTTCCTTCCAAGAATAGGTGACAATTTCTATTAGAGACAAAGGAATGGTGTTAGTTTCAGGCATCCCTGATGTTATGAAAATCCATCTGCTGGCCACCAAGAGTATACAGACAAAGGCAATGCACAGCCAGGTGGATGGCTGCCTCAGAGTTTTGGGTGGTCCATTTAATTTGAAACAAGACCTCTGTCAGTGATTAGAACCAAGGGATACAATGCCCAGATGCCAAATTACAGGGAATGTCAAGTAGTAGGCATGCTGACAAGATCCTAATCAATTGGGCTGAAGTTCAAGGCAACCCTCCAAATCCTGCAGAGAAACTGAAGTGCTAAACAGAAATAAAGAGATGAAACCCATCATAAATATCTTGCCTTATGGATCCACACAGCAAGTTAAAGCTAGACAGACAGCTGCTCACTGCAGAGAAGCAAGGCATAAGAACACACGACTAAATACACACCTAGATGAGGTCCCTTTAGATCTTATATACAAATTTATTAAGATTGGCAGAGAAAAGCAGTGGAACAGACTCTAGTGAGGCTGGTCAGATAGTATATAGCATGTTGGGGTCTTGCCTAGCACACAACCAACCTGGGGCCCAATTTAATAGTACCATATAAGGTTATCCAAATCCCATCAGGAGTAATCCTTGATCCCATAACCAGAATTAATTCCTAAACACAGTTAGATGTGACCCCAAACAAATAAACAAAAAATAGTGCCTAGGGCCTGAATTATGGACCATGCAGAAGAAAAGAGGTATAGAAGCAGAAGTGATCCTTTAAGTCAAAATGGAATTTTATTTCAAATGTAATTTTTTAAATATATATATTTTATTTAAGCAACATGGTTATAAATATGTTTGCAGCTGGGCTTCTTTCATAAAAAAAAAACACCCTCCCTTCACCAGTGCAACATTCCTCTACCGATGTCCCCATCTCCCTCCTCCCCCATGCCTGTATTCAAGATAGGCATTCTACTTCTCTCATTCATTATC
The DNA here is from genome assembly GCA_004027635.1 of Crocidura indochinensis. Lineage (NCBI taxonomy): Eukaryota > Metazoa > Chordata > Mammalia > Eulipotyphla > Soricidae > Crocidura > Crocidura indochinensis. The sequence continues at coordinate 12,238 of PVKC010015951.1, forward strand.
ATTGTCATGATAGTTGTTAGTGTAGTTATTTCTCTAACTGCATTCACCACTCTGTGGTAAGCTTCATATCATGGCTGGTCCTTCCAATCCTCATCTCTATTGTCTCTGGGTATTATTACAATACTGTTTTTATTTCTTAAATCTCACAAATGAGTGAGACTATCCTGTGTCTATCTTTCCCTCTGACTTATTTCACTCAGCATAATAGTTTCCATGTCCATCCATGCACAGGAAAATTTCATGACTTTATCTCTCCTGATGGTTGCATAATATTTCATTATGTATATGTAACACCATTTCTTTAGCCATTCATCTGTTGAAGGGCATCTGGGTTGCTTCCAGAGTCTGGCTACTGTAAATAGCACTGAAATAAATATAAGTGTGCAGAAGGCATCTTTGTATTGTGTTTTTGTGTTCCCAGGGTATATCCCTAGGAGTTGTATAGCTGGATCATATGGTAGCTCAATTTGAAGTTTGTTGAGGAATCAAGTGTAAAATTTCAATTTTATTCAGACAAGATTTTGATTAACCAGTTATACTGATCTATCCAGATAATTACAAAACTCCTAGAATTAACTTGGTCCAGTTGACTCTGGAACAATTTAGCAGAAGTTGGGGACCCTTAATACTTCAGTCTCAGCTTTATATACTCCCAAGGCCAACTGCCCACCAGCAGCAGTTACAAGGGTTGGGCTTCTGGTAACATATATTACCCCTAAAGGGACAGTAGCCCACTTTTGTCTGACCAGGGGCCATAAAAGTCTGGGTCCTTATAGAATCCATACACTTACCTTGCAACAGTACCCAATTACTTGTATTTTATTTATACATCATGTCAAATCTTGTCTCTTGAATCTACCTGGGCTACTAACTCAATTTTACATGTCATAAGATCACAAAGAATACATGGAATCAGGGGCCAGCCTCTGATCTCAAGTTTTCACATTTTTATTTATTTAAAGAAAATGCATCACATAGTTGATATAGTTGATCATAATACATTTGTTTTTAGATAAGTGAAAACAGTTATTAAAAAAAGAAAATAGAAGAGAAAAGTAAAAATAAAGTAAAAGAAAAAGTACAGTAGCAAGCTCATTTGTAAAAATTATTGTATTATCAATGAAGTCATTAATACAATGGCAGAAGGTTTAGTAAGCTCTTTTTATTATATGCTTAATCTGAAAATTGGGGTGCTACTCTAGGGATGACAGCATCAAAAAATGAATGAAGTTGAAAGAAATTCAAAGTTATGATACTATAAATTATAGGGGCATATACTCATCTGCATGACCTTCTGGGTGAAGACCCTGTTCAAACCTGGTGACTTCATGTGGATTTCCCAGGAGAAGAAAAATAGGGGGAGGGTGCACACATGATCCTAAAAAAGCCCTGGTGATATTAGCCCAACAACCAGAGTACCAAAAGGGTTATCAGCTTGGTGTCCCCAAGGAATCACAGAGTCAATGTTTCTTTGGTGTCCCCAAAGGAATCACAAAGTCAATGATGAGGCAGGCCAATGGGGAAATGTTGAGTCTGGATGATGGAGGCATAAAACATTGGCTTTAGCAGGGTTGGGGCATGACCCACCCTTTCCTTCTGAGATGGCCAGCTTGGTGTTGTGTGTGGCAGTGTAGTCAAAATTTTTGGGTAAATGATGTGCGCTGCCAGACACCTCTGGTTCAATCCTTTCCAGGTGTGTCGATTTGCCTACAAGGGAGTGGAGTTCTCCGTGGATGAGGCCTCTCAAAGGATCAAATCTTGGGTCTAGGCACACAGCAGAGAAGACAGTCCAGAGAGAAATGCTGGGCTTCTGTGATCCAGCACAGTCCTTAGTGTGATCTTTTTCTCTTCTTGTTGCGTTGATATGCTTTCCTTAGAAAGAGCACACGGCCGCGCAAGCGAAGCGGAGCAGCCGTAGTCTTCTGCAGCCTATTATTAGCCCACTCCCACGAGGTCCGGACGACAGCAGAGGACAAATAAACACAAAGAAAAGACAAGACTCACAGTTCTTAGCAGTCAGCCCCACTAGGCAGGCGGTGGATACGGAGAAATTCCCAGCTTGATGTCACAATCAGAAGACCTTGCTTTGCAGAGTACTCGCTCTAGCCGGTTTTCACTCTAATGAGGTGTTCCTGGGTGTTTCCGCCCTAGGATGGACCTATGGGAGAGCGAGTCTTTTTGATCGCCTGGTTCCCCACATGGTCCCCTGTGCCTGCCAGGAGCAACTTCTGAGCGAATAGCCAGGAGTAACCCCTGAGCGTCACCGGGTGTGGCCCAAAAACCAAAAAAAAAAAAAAAAAAGACAAATAAACACAAAGAAAAGACAAGACTCACAGTTCTTAGCAGTCAGCCCCACTAGGCAGGCGTGGATACTGTAGTCAAAATTTTTAACAACTCGGTTTACTTCTCATTGGAGAAAAGAGTGAATCTATGGAGCTGGCCTGGTTCAAATATGGCAGCTGTATTTTAAGTCTCCCATTTTTATTCTCTTCTAGTTTAGAGAAGATCATTTGTGTGGAAAGAATAAAAATGCAGAGGCCATAAGCTCCTTGGTATTATCAAGGACTTAGAAGCATCCACAGAATATCAAATTGAACACAATCTGAGCATATTTATAAAATATTAAGGATTTAGTTAAATTTCATATTTAAAATAGTTGTGATCTTAAACACTATAAACAAAAAAATCTACTAAAATCTTCGAAATATTAGGAAAATTCTTAGGTGGCAAGTTAAACTGACCCATTAAGTACAAAAAAATTCAAGAAGCTATCTCCAAAGAGAACTAGAGACTAAGAGAACTACTTTTGGATTCTGAACCTAGACTTACTCTTTTAAATGCTACTTTTCTTTTCATTTAGAAAATATTTTTGTGATTATGAAGCATACTATTAGATCTAAACTCATAGTTATCAAGCTTATAAGATTAATGTATAAAGTCACAAGGGTGACATTTTTGGTCATTAATAAGGTATCTAACTTCAAAAGGAAACTAGTCCACTTTAAATGACAGCCAACATATTCTTGCCCAGAATGCAAAGTTAATCAAGATGTTAGCTTATTAATTTGTAATAAGAATCAAAACTGCTGAGACATGAAACCATCAAGTCCTCTTTCTAGCACATTCAATCCCTACAGGCATACAGGGAGTAAATGAAGGAATTTCTTGGGGGTATGAAATCAAATCAACAAAAGTAGCATGGCTTGAATATTAAATATCATTGAGCTAAGATAATGTGCTGTTGGGACTAAGTTCATTCTGCAGACCACAACGTTGACTAGCCTGCCCAACTTTTGATACTTGAATTCACTTTTTATTCACTTCACTATGGTATCTTATAAATGCTGAGTCTTTTTTTAGATATGTTACAAAAAGTTAAATGATTCAATCAACTTTTGACAGTCAAGCAGCTATGTTCTTTTAAAGTTAGATTTTTATATTTCTACTTTATTCTGGTAGGTGTAAATGCCTAAATTAAAGTCAGTGAATAATTTTTTACGTTTCCAAATCCTTAGGAAGCAAATAATAAATCTGAATATTTCAACAGTACTTAAAACCTCATACAAACATTTCAAATACCCTGATATAAAAATGATTAGGGGAAGTGTGTAGAGAAACTTAAATATAAAAATACACCAAAAAAAAGTAAAATATTTTCTCTAAGTTCAAGAAACGTGCAAAGAAAACTAAGAAAAATGTTTAGCAATGTAAACATTCCTGACAAAAATCAACACATATAGATATGTATTCATATCAATACATGTAGATATGTGTAACTACATGATTACACATATACCTCATACATATATATGCATACATGTGTCTTTTCCAGGATTGATAACAGTAAAGTGAGATAGGCACTCTTATGAAATCTCTCCATGATCATAAATTTTACTTTCAAAACTGGTTATATATCTAAATTAATGCAATGGATAACTGGTTAAATCTGTTGACTTCCAAATTAAAGAGCATTAAAACAAATCTCTGGAATGAGTTCGTGGCTAACATTTTTAAAAAAAAGCTTCCCCAGTTAATTCTAAGGCTACTGGTATGTGAACCATTATTTGGTTTGCTTACTCTTCATTTTATATAATATCTATGATTTGTATTGTATTCATAGTTAATGGACTTCTTAGATTCTAAAAATCTAATAAACTAATGGTGTGGATTTATCTTAATAAGTATTGTACAAGATCAGGGATGTGGTTCAAGTGATAGAACCCAGGTCTTACAAGTTTGAGGCTCTCATTTTAATTTTTGGCAACAAAGGTCTCCCATTTCCCCCAGCAGGCCCCACAGCAATAATGAAATTCATTATATTTATATTATTTTGGAGCTGCACCAGGGATAAAGCTATAGAACATGGAATAAATGCTCTTTCCTTTTTAGTCTTGTTGGTCACAGTGCCAGTTGCATAAACAATGCCTTTATAGGCAGGCATAAACTCATGTTATTATACTAATGTCTTGAGTGATGTTGATTTGCACAAAGATTGTACCAGCTATTTTAGCATAGTAATTAACATACTTCAGTTCTCAGGAAGATTCTTCATAGAAAATGATTAAGAAATAGGAATTTCAGAGAAAAATGCTTCCTCATTTTGGGTTCTGTTTTAAATCACTCACTATTTGTTCCCCAAATATGTGAGACTCAAAATCATGCACGGAAACTCTTGTCTACTTCAGGGTCATTCTTGATCTGCTTATTCCTTTGTATAAGATTTTCTTTGTAGCTCTCCTTGGAGTCTAATTGTATCAATATTCATTCATTCAATCTTCATCTAAGGGAATTTTGCAATGATATGTATCAAGAAGCTTAAAATGATTCATATATTTGAGTAAGTAGTTCTATTTTTAAGTAGTCATTATAAGAAAATAATCAGTATTTTATGCGGAAAGGACAATTATTGCAATATTATTTATATAATCCCTGATTATGTAAAAGGGTATGTAATGTTTATGTAAAAATTATTTATGCAACATTATTTATAACACTTCTGAATTTAGAAACACTTCATATGTTCAACCATTGGTTACTAGTTAAATAAAATTAAAAATAAAACTAAATGCTAGGAAACTAAAAACATTGAAATGTTTTTGGTTCATGATATAGAAAGGGTGTATCTTTAGAATAAAATTTTAAGCATAAAATATTGCAAAGTGGGGTTTAGAAAGATAACAAAGTAGGTAAGGTACTTTCTTTGCACACCGTTAAACTGGGTTTGATCTCTAGGCACAGAAAGAGATCCTTGAGCATAACCAGGAGTACCACAAGTCCTATTACCCACAAAAAACTGCAATATGTTATAATTTCTTTTTTTTTTTCTTTTTTTTATGGTTTTTGGTTTTTGGGTCACACCTGGCTCCACTCAGAGGTTACTCCTGGCTCTATTCTCAGAAATCACTCCTGGCAGGCTCGGGGACCATAAGGGATACTGGGATTCAAACCACCGTCCTTCGATATGCATGACAAACGCCTTATCTCCATGCTACCTCTCAGGCCCCAATATGTTATATTTACAATTTTTTATTTGAAGTTTCAGTGGGGACCAGGGGATATCAGAGTTAATAATATCTAGATTATTACTAAACATATAATACTAGATTCTTAAGACATTTGAATTTCATTTATCATCTTTTAGGATTATGTTTATTTCCTATTTTGTTTCTGGTTTTTTTTTTTTTTTTTTTTGCCACACCAGTGATACTCAGGGGTTACTCCTGGCTCAAAAATCGCTCCTGGCTTGGGGGACCATATGGAATGCCAGAGAAATTGAACAGCGGTCAGTCCTAGGCTAGTGCCAGCAAGGCAGATATCTTAACACTTGCGCCATTGCTCTGGCCCTATTTCCTATTTTTAAAATTTATCATAATCCATATAAAATTATATTTTTACATTATTTCTTTTTAAAGAATATTTCTTTTTCTATCTTTAGACTGTATTACAGAGCTTCCACATAGTATCATACTCTTTTTTACCTGGATAACAAATTTTAGCATTTTTAATTAAATTGTTACCACAAATCTACTTTTGATTCCCCTGATTCAATGTTAATATGTACCTAAAATATTCCTGTGAATGATATGTAAGTCACTATGATTAAAATAAAAATTATAATTAAAAATTATTTTCAAAGGATTTTGGAAGGAGATTTTTAGATTCTTGGTTGTTTTTCTTTAGCAAATAAAAATCATTTCTGTGTCATTAGAAAGGGTGTTTTCTATCAAGGATTTAACAATTCATTTTGATGTTGCACATTTGAAATTAATGTGTCTTTCTCCCCTATTTTATTTTCTCCCCTATTTTAAAAGTGATTTTGTTTTATTTCAATTATTAACATAAAATGACACATCCATAGGTGTTTAAAATTTTCCTTTCCCTTTCCTTTTCTTTTATCTCCTCTGGTATAACAGAGGTTGTACACATTGTCATGGGTTTCACTCATTTTAGTGTGGGACTTGAGGAGCTCAAAGAGGTCTGATGTTTTGGTTATGATATTTATATAAGCCCATTTTGGGTGTCATGTTCTCCAAGAACTTCATTTCCTTGCCATGGTGCTCACACAACTTTTGTTGGTGTCCATCTGGGATCATATCCCTTTTTATGCCTGACTGTCAGGTGACTAGAAATTGCTTGTGGATCCAGAATATCAGACAGCAGCAATGTTGGGTCCAACATATTTGCCCATTTTTGTTAATATTTTGGTCACCCTATCAGTGTTCAGGCCTTATTCCTGGCTCTGTACTCAGGAATCACTCCTTATGAGGCTCATGGACCATATAGGGGGTAGGGCATAGTACTTGGGATGCCCCAGGTTTTGCAAAACAAGTGCTTTAACTGCTGTACTAACTCTTCAGTTTCAGTATTGACTGATTTATTTTATTTTAAATAAAGCACTATTATGTATTTATTCATAAATTAATTTCAGGCATACCAACATTGTCAACTTCCCTCCATCAAGGTTCCCAGTATTTACTAATTTCTTAATTATGCCCAATTTGTTATCAAGCCAATTTCTTAAATTATCAATTATTTAAATTTCCCTAACACTAGTTTTATTCTTTATTATAAATTAACATCATAAATTTCTATTTTTAATTTTTAATTAATATCTTTATTTAAACACCTTGATTACAAGCATGATTATGGTTGGGGTTCAGTCCTGTAAAGAACAACCCCCTAAACCAGTGCAACATTCCCATCACCAATGTCCCAAATCTCCTTCCTCCCCACCCCACCCCAACTTTTACTCTAGACGGGCATTCTACTTTCCTCATTCATTCACATAAGTAACATGATAATATTTTAACATATTTTATTAAACAGATGAATATAATTCCTTTTCCTTATTTATGGATGGCCCTGGGGGAGACATTCCCAGCAGGTCTAGATTCACTCCCAATTAAAGGCATCCTGACATTGTAAACCTTTTAATTTGATAATCAGATCTTGTGCTGGGGCGTTTCTTGGGTCTAGCATAAGGCCACCCTCACAGTGCTGAGGTTCAAGATAACAGGGAGCATACTCTGGGTTTTGGAATGCAAAATCTGTACTTCAGTTCTTTGAACTGTGATTGCATCTGATTGTCACTTCTGTGTCAGTTTCTATTGTTTATACTTTCTCTTTGAGCTACTATTTAATATGCCTTTTACTTATTGGTTGAATTTGTTTGTGTGTGAAAATTTGTAGTCTCCAAATAAATTTGTCTTCCTCCAAAGAAGACTCATTATATTTTATGGAAGTGAAAGGAGTATAGACTTTCTCAGTGTGATATTGAAATTTTTCTGTGATTCTTAAAAGTCTTGTTTAATCTTTGACTTGGCCCCATTATAAGCTTCAGAGATTCTAGATACTTTATGAAAGTCACTTTATTATGGGTTCTGAGTTACAATTATTATTTCCCTCAGATCATAAGATATTGGTGTTTACCCCCATTATGTTGGGTGGCTTGCTCCCTGGATATTTAATTATAAACTTCAATTTATGATTAAAAAAGTGTTTTTGTCTCCCTTAGTATTTTGGCATAATCTTAAAAATTCTATATTTATACAAGATAATTGTATTAGAATAAGGGGAGTATCCTACATTATTGAGTGTGATATGAATTGCAGATTTAGATGCCAGGATATAAGTAGAGGTTTCTGGGTATTGTAATTAAGCAGTCTAATTTAAATGAAGTGTTTATCCTGAAGGAAACTGGCAACAACATTCTAGGAAAATGAATTGGCATCACTCTGTATAAGGTTTTGGAATCCAGAATGGCACATTTGAATTCTATTTTGGATGCAAGAGAAAACCATGAGAGTTTAAGAGTAGGTAAATGAGATTGTATAAGCAGTATTTCATAAAGATTATTTCAATGAAACTGAAAAAATTGTATGGACTGAACAGATAATTTTATGAGACAGGAATAAGTCATAAAATATCTGTATGGGCAAATAAAAGCCAAATGCATCTTTTGGAAAATGTTGTAGCATCTAGAGTTAGATATTGGTATAAAATCAGGAATTTGTAGAGTGCAAACAAAATAAGTCACTTCTTCTAAGTCTAGAGTTGAGGGTAGGAAGACCTACCAGACTATAATTGCCCAGACTTTAATTATCATAGTTTTCCACAAGATAATACTTTTTCAGAAGGTTAACTCTGCTTTCTCCATAATCATTAGTAGTATACAAACACACAAAAAGATATTCATGTGCTATAAAAGGTAGAAGTGATATTAGTTTATGCTTTATTTTGCAGAGAGGAAACTACTCATTTGTTCTTAAAATTTGTGTTGATTGAGGCTGGGAATCTCTGCGAATCCACGCCTGCCTAGTGTGGACAACTGCAAAGAACTGTGAGTTTGTCTTCTCTTTGTGTTTATCTTTCATTTGCTGTCCTC
>PVKC010015952.1:0-21120 GCA_004027635.1 Crocidura indochinensis
GAGAAATATTACTTCTATTCCCATCTTGTTGAGAGCTTTTACCATAAATGTGTGTTGGACCTTGTCAAATGCTTTCTCTGCATCTATTGACATGGTTATATGGTTTTTATTTTTCCTTTTGTTGATATGGTGTATTGTGTTGATTGATTTTACGTATGTCAAACCATCCTTACTTCCCTGGAATTAAACCTACTTGGTCATGATGCATGATCTTCTTGATGAGGCATTGGCTTGTATTTGCTAGGATTTTGTTGAGAATCTTTGCAATTTGTGGAAAATTGGTAATCAGGGATATTGGTCTGTAGGTTTTCTGGGGTTTTTTTTTTTCAGCATCTCTGTCTGGTTTTGAATCAGTGTGATTATAGTGTTCACAAACACTATTTGGAAGTGTTTCTGCTTCTTCTATTTCTTGAAAGACCCTAAAAACAATTGGTAGTAGTTCCTCTTCAAAGATTTGAAAGAATTTATTAGTGAATCCATCTGGGCCTGATCTTTTGTTTTGGGCAAGACTTTTTCTTTTATAATACATTCAACTTTATTTTGAGACTTTTCAAATAACTTGGGAGCAATCAAATGTATACTATACACTTAAAACCATAAGTTAATGTAAAAATTTTAAGAAAATAAAAGATGGAGTTGATGTCAATTTAAAATTTACAAAAATATTAAATATTTTATTAAAATTATATTCCAGTTACATTTAGATTTGGTTGTAAATTATCACACTCTTTTTATTAATATCTTTATTTAAATACCTTGATTACTAATCTGATTGTATTATTGTAGTTGGGTTTTTCAGTCATGTAAAAAAAAAAAACCCTTCACCATTGTGACATTTCCACCACTAACGACCCAAAAATCTCCCTCCTCCCCACTCTCCCCCTGCCTGTATTTGAGACAGACTTTCTACATCTTTCATTCATTCACATTGTTATGATAGCTGTCAGTGTAGTTATTTCTCTAACTGCACTCACCACTCTTTGTAGTGAGCTTTATGTCATAAGCTGGATCTTCAAGCCCTCATCTCTTTTGTCTCTGAGAATTATTGCAAGAATGTTTTTTATTTTTCTTAAAACACATAGATGAGGGAGACTATTCTGGGTTTATCTCTCTCCCTCTGACATATTTCACTCAGAATAATAGATTCCATGTACATTCTTGTATAGAAAAATTTCATGTCATGAGCTGGACCTTCTAGCCCTCCTCTCTGTCTCTGAGAATTATTGCAAAAATGTCTTTTATTTTTCTTAAAACCTATAGATGAGTGAGTCTATTCTCTGTCTATCTCTCTTCGCCTGGCTTATTTTACTCAGGACAATAGATTCCATACACATCCATGTATAGGAAAATGTCATGACTTCATCTTTACTGACGGCTGCATAATATTTCATTGGGTATATGTACCACAGTTTCTTTAGCCATTTATCTGTTGAAGGGCATCTTGGTTGTTTCAGGAGTCTGGTTATTGTAAATAGCACTGCAATGAATGTAGGTATGAGGAAGGCATTTTTGTAATATATTTTTGTGTTCATAGGGTAGATCCCTAGAAGTGGTATAGCTGGATCATATGCGAGCTCAATTTCCAGTTTTTGGAGGAATCTTCATATCGCTTTCCATAATGGTTGGACTAGACTGCATTCGCAACAGCAGTTAATAAAATAAGAGTTCCTTTCAGTGATGGATCTGATTAGATATACTAGATTATCCTAATTCAACGATAGAAGATTGTAAGAGTCCAAGAATTAATTAATTCTTTCCAGGTTCTCATGTTTTGTGGTATAGAGTTTCTCAGTGTAATTTCTGATTACCCTGTGAATATCTGTAGTATCTGTAGTATTTCCCGCTTTTCATTTCTAATACAGTTTATTAAAACTTGTTCTCTCCCTTTATTTGTGAGTTTTGTTAGTGGTTTATCAATCTTGTTTATTTTTTCAAAGAACCAATTTTTGCTTTCATTGATCATTTGGATTGTTTTTTAGATTTCCACTTCATTGATTTTTGCTCTAAGCTTTGTTATTTCCTTCTGCCTACCTATTTTGGTTCCTTTTGTTGATCATTTACTAATTTAATAAGCTGTGTCATTAAGCTATTTATGTAAGCTCCTTCTTCCTTTCTGATGTGTATTTGCAAAGCTATAAATGTCCTCTTAGTACCCCTTTTGCTGTGTCCCAAAACTTCTGAAAATTTGTGTCTTCATTCACGTTTGTTTCCAGAAATATTTATATATGTAAAAGATATATTTATCTGATATATAGTCTACTTTCTCCCATTTCTTCTTTCTAAGCTATTTATATCTTGTTAGGTTTTAGACTGGTTGACCTATCAAGGGTGACAGGGTGGTGTTTAGGTCTCCCACTATAATGTGTTGCTATCAATGTCTTCTTTCACATTTGTCAACAATTGTGTTAAATACTTTGCTAGCCTCTCATTGGATGCATATCTGTTTAGGAGTCATATTTATTCCTGTTTTATATGTATATATATCCCTCAATTATTACAAAATATTTGTCTTCGTCCTTTATAGTTTTCTTGAGTCTAAAATTTGTGTAATTTGTGTAATTTGATATTAATATGGTCACTCCAGCTTTTGGGGTGGGGGTCACACTGGCAGTGCTCAGGGGTTACTCCTGGTTCTGCACTCAGAAATCACTCCTGGCAGGCACAGGGGACCATATGGGATGAACTAACATCTGTCCTGGACCAGCTGCTTGCAAGGCAAATGCCCTACCACTGTGCTATCTCTCCACTTCATTTTTTACCAACTCCAACATTTTTAAGGAGTTGTTGGCTTGGATGTTTGTCCTCCAACCTTTGATTTTGAGTCTATATTTGTTCTGACTATTCAGATGTGCTTCTTGTAAGCAGCAGAACGTTGGATTCATCTTTTTGATCCACTTTGCCACTCTGTGTCTCTTAACTGGTTCATTTAGTACATTGAAGTTGAGAGTGGGAATTTTCATGGGATTTAGTGTCATTTTTATGTAGGATTTTAGTTTGTCTCTTGCTCTGTCTTGTCTTAAAGTATACCTTTAAGTTTATCTTTTAAGTCTGGTTTTGAGTCTCTATAGTTTTGGAACTGTGGTTTATCTTCGAAGATATGCATATTCCCATCAAACCTGAACTTGAGCCTGGCTGGGCACAGTATTCTAAGTAAAGCATTCATTTCATTGAGTTTTGTCACTGTACCCCACCACTCCCTTCTGACCTTGAGGGTTTCTTGTGACAGGTCTGCTATAACTTTTAAGGATGCTTCTTTGTACATAAATTTTCCTTTTTTTTTATCTTGTTGCTTTTAGTATTCTATCCCAATCTGTGGGATTTATCATTGTGATTAGGGTGTGTCATGGGTGATTTTCTTTGAGTCTATTTTAGCTGGTACTCTTGGGTCATGTGGGATATGGCTGCTTGAAGTATTTAGCTCTGGGAATTTCTCTGCAATGATTTTCTTGACTGTTAATTATTCCTGATCATTTTTCCCCTGGATCTGTGGGACTCCAATGATTCTTATGTTGTTTCTGTTGAGTTTATCAAACATTTCTATTTTTATCTGTTCCTATTCTTTGAGAATTTTTTTCATTGTCTGATTATTTGCTTTCTCTCTTTCCAATCTCTTTAGTTGTATAGAATTGTTATGCATCTCATCTTCTAGCTCACTGATTCTGTCATCAACTGCTGTTATTTTGTTAGAGAGGCTTTCCAATGAGGTTTTCATTTCACCTACCAAGTTTATCAGTCCCTTTATTTCAATTTGGATTTCTTTTTATTTCTATTTTCATATCCTCTTTGTTTTTATTTGTTGTTCGTTCAGCTCAATCCATGCTTTCTTTGAGTTCTATGAACATTCTCCATATTCTCTAAACTTTTTTTTTTTGAGAGGCTAAATAAGTGATTGCCATATTTTGGGTCATCAGAGTTACCTTCTTCATTCTCTATGCATGGTGTTGGTCTGCATTGTTTCCTCATTTTCAGGTTTGTTGTGTGGTGTTTCCGACATATTGTACTGGTGTCTGTTGGTCAGAATGTGTGTGGCCATGAAGCCAAAAGCCTAGTGACTGCCAAGTGGCCACGCTCCCCTGGCTCAGCCCTTCTTGGGCCAAGACAGCCTACCTCTGATGATCTGTCCTCATGGGTTGTTTTCTGCTATGGTGCCCTCTCTCGCTGTTCTGGATGGGGTGCTTCACTGCAACTTCACACAGAGAGCAGAGGCAAAAGTTCAAAGTGACTCCTGTGTGCCAAAGCACATAGCAGGAAGTAGCCCTGGATAAATTTTGAATAAGACAGTCAGTTCCTGGGAGCAAAAAGACTTTCATTAAACAGGATATTTTAAGATACCCCATTTAAGATACTCAGCCCATCAGTCAGAGATGCCCTCTATTCAAACTTTGCTAGAAGCTATGTGGCTTTGAAACACTGAATTTTGTGGCAACTCCAAGGCCACTTGTGTAATGGAGCATGTAAAACTGGTAAAGAGGAGTGCAAAATCTCGACACTAAAATATAGCCCTGTTTATTGAACACATCACTTTTCACTGTGGCTTTAACTACAGCAAACATGGCAGTGGCAACATTTTTATTCTTTTTGCTTTTACTCATGACTGAGGCTGTTTTCTTGATCTTTTAAAACTTCTTATGCATATTGTCAAATATATTCTTTACTTTTAAACAAAGTCATTTATCTTAGGACATGTATCTTCTCCCTATTTAACTTTATTCTACATTTTTATAAAATTCTATTTAATTATCCTTTGAATTGCACTTCTGTCTTACAAGTAAAGCAATACTACATCCAACTTCACATTTATCATTCTTTTTATTCCCATTGTACAACTCATATATCAAACGTTTTAAGTAGAATAGTTTTAAATGGTGGATTCTGTGGAATAAAAGTGGATATTATTCTAGATATATATGCCAAAACTTAACATTGACAGCTATAGGAACTCTAACTCCATTATACAATGGTATAGTATCTGCTAACTTCTGCTTCACAAACTATAAGTTCTGCAACTTTAAAATAATTTTATTGACAAATAAGTTCATAAAATGTGTGTACTAAACTGATTCTCAGATTCTCATATCTTATTTAAATATTTCAGAAACCCTTAATTAACTTATCATAACCAGTTTCCCAAAATTAATTGCTCATGGAATAAAGTGACTTTAATAAAATACTCTTAGGGATGTAGTGATTGATATATCATGGAGAGAATAAACCCAGCCAATTCAGCTGTATCCACCCCTGCACTTTCCTATAGACTAATATTCTTCAAAGAAAGACAATTAAATTGGTCCAACATTGACATTATTTGTTTGTTCAGAAATCCAACTTGAGTTGTTACACAATATCTAGGACTTCTCTGAGTGATAGAAAGTAATTTGATGACTGTCTTATTATTTTCTCTGGTATTAAATTTACATTGACCAATTTATATTTCCCCAGGTACATGTAGGTGTGTGTGTGTGTGTGTGTGTGTGTGTGTGTGTGTGTGTGTGTGTGTGTATGTGTGTGAGAGACAGAGACTAGCCAGACAATTTCCTAAATGCATTATATGTATTAGTTTGCCTGGAACTCAAAACAATTCTATAAGTTGTTACTCCTATTTTCATTTTACAGATGTGGGATCTGATCTGTACTGAGGCATAAGGTTTATGTAGCTAGTATATGTAGTTGATGTAGCTTGTAGCTAGTTATATAGCTGGGTTTTATGATTTATGTAGCTAGTAAGGGTGATGGCTTGAAGATCCATGTTCCTTGACTCCAATGACTGCACATAATACTAAAGTGTTTTCAATTTAATGTCCATTTCCTTTGCTCTCGCTGGGATTTTGCATCTATTTTGACACCTGGTTAAATAATTTGGTTTTCTTTAAACTCGCTCTTTCCTACTTTTCCTGAATCTCTGCTTAAAGTTTTTTTGCCCTCAAAGGCACCCTTCAACACTTGCTTTAAACTGCTGTTCCTACTTATGATTATTTCCAGCTACTGGTTATTTATTCAATGCATTCCAATACATAGCTTTAGTTCTTAGTATTCTAACCCATGTGGTTTTAATTCCTAATATTATTGGCCTCATAGTTATTAATTAACTCTACTCTGAATCTTTATAGTAAATCAGAACAATTTTCCATTCTGTGTGTAAAGATTTCAGTGTTAAGATTTTTACTATCTAGTAAGAGACTAAACTCCTTCTAAAAATCATCCAAAAGTTTTCTTCACTTCACTTTTCAATGTTTTTCAATGTTCTTCCATGCTTATGGCAACCTATCTAGACTCTCCCATGCAAAATCAATCATTCTTCTATTTAAATTTTTGATTGTGTATGTAGACCTAAATGTTTTGTCTATAACCAAATTTATAGTAATAGTGGTAGTAATAATAGTTTCTCTTTATTTTGTTACTATATTGACTTTTTTATTATGTCAATCTATTATTTGTTTCATTGCATTAAATTCTCATAACATCCCTATGAGTTATATACTGTTTTAATCCCATTTTACATATAGAGAAACAAAGTCATGTAAAGTTTAATAAAGCTATACAAATGTCCTATTGAATGCTTATCAAATCACTATTGAAGTCAACATGGCAAAATAATTCAAAATAACATTGCACCACTCACTCCAATATTTTAATATGTCTTCATCAAATCTATAATGATTTCCACCAAATGCAATAAAAAATACCTTTTGGCCCATTCAGTTGGGGTTTACCATCAAACTATTTCAAATTACATCAGATTATGTTGCAGGTAAATTTTGACAAATTCTTTCAATTTTCAGAGAAAGTTCTATTTTAAGTTTCTGTTTTTTAACTAGAGCATTAGAGATTATAGAGTCAGAGTTCACAATAAATTGAGAAATGGTGTACAGTGGTTCTCTTAGGTCTAAGTTCTGGAAACTACCACTCAGATTAAATATAAATTTGCCTCCAAATTTACTGAAATGACTTCAGAGGGATGCTTTGTTTGAGTTCCCAACCTCTGTAAAATAAACTGAAGTAATGAACTTGGCATTACATGGCATTCTAATACAAATTAAAAGAACTGATATACATAGACATTTAGAACTGTGACCAGCATGAAGTGAATACATAATAAAGTTAGATTCTGTTGTCTTTATAATTTCACTGGGACCTAATTCATGGACCTACCCCAGCTTGATCAGCAAATTTTCCCTTTGGGGACAACAACAACATGAAAAGAAAAATGTTAGCTTATTCACGGACAGTATAAAATAACTTCTGGTGTCCAGAATATTCAAGTCCTTATGACCAGTGTATTCTCTGTATTGTAATTAAGTCTCCTTGCAGAACTAGATAATAATAAGAAGGTTGCTTGTTGAGCATGAGAACAGGAAATTTAAATGACTCCAATGTTAATAACTTCAGGCTGAAATATCCTGACACG
This sequence comes from Crocidura indochinensis, assembly GCA_004027635.1. NCBI lineage: Eukaryota > Metazoa > Chordata > Mammalia > Eulipotyphla > Soricidae > Crocidura > Crocidura indochinensis. The sequence goes on from PVKC010015952.1 coordinate 7,406, forward strand.
CTGTCTTGCCACAGAAACTTGCCAGCCCCCAAAGATCTAATAGTTTATAGGTAGCTTCTCCCTGTTCCTAAGACAATGCAAGGCCAATAGTGCTACCATCTACTTCAAGCATGTGCCTTCCTAGACCTTCACCTTCCTATTCAGATTTCTTAATATGGTAAGTCAAGTTGCTGTTGAGACTGTTAGGTACATTCAGGTCCCTGAGTTCCATCTGGTGCTATGAGATGACTTGTGCTATCTCTGCTTGGATCATTTATATGATAATTTCCCAGCATAATAGTCTGAAGGCAATCTTACTTCCTTCACTTTCAAGTACCTGAAAGACAACTCACTACACCTCTCACCAATGGCAATTTGAATGAGGAACCACAACTAGAAGGACATTGAAAGTAATTCTTCAGAATACAAATAAGGCTATAGACTGTTCCTACACATTGCCTATCTCTTCTTCATCTGACCTTTTAGGAATTCAGGAATAGGTGGATCTGACTATAAAAGGATTCTGTCACCTACATAATGGATTTTTCAAATTGTCTATCCCAATAGTGGTAATAGTCCTCTCTATTTGAAACATACTGAATCCTTGTCCTTCCTGCCTTTCTCTTGATGCAAGACCGCCAAAATTTCCATTGATACTTCAAAGGAGGTTGGTTGTTAGCAATGCATTAATCTGCTTCAGGCTGTAGGCGTATTTATTGTTTGAAATCTTCATGTTGACTTTCCTAACTATTTTTATTTTAACCATTTACTTGATGGGGCAGGGGTTAGTAATAGGTTAAAAAAGGAAAAACAGGAAAAAAAGGAAACACAAACACACAAAATACTCATGATGTAACTTCATTGCTTTTTCCTCTTATTTTCAGCAGAATTCCCTTTAAATAACCTTTAACATAAATATGGAAGCAGGAAAGTCTAATTGAAAAGGGAAGATTCACAAATGCCCACAAGCTGAGAATTTTTAATACTTATTCAACATTGTATGTCTCTTATTGAAGTAACAAAATGCTTAAAATCTGATTTTAAGTGAAATATCTGCCCAAGGCAGGCTGGGAGAGGGGTGGGAAGAAAATTGGGGACACTGGTGATGGGAAATGTAAACTGGTAAAGGGAGGTGTACATTGTTTGACTGTCACTCAATCTAAACTATTTTGTAACTACAGTGCTTAAAGTAATTATAAATGAATAAATAGATAAATAAATTAATGAAATTTGATTTTGTAGATTGCAGAACCTTTCCTTATAGTTTAAGATCATGTGTGTTCAGAAACCTGTGTGTGGGGGGGGTTATTTGTGTTTCATTTTCTCAGTGCAACTCTAGCAGTGTCACCACAGTAAGGGATTAAGAGTAAAATGCCCCAATGTTAATTATCAATTGACATGGTACATCTTTTTCTTTGCCCCCTCTCTTTTGTCTTCTGTATATTAAAAGAATTGGATATGACTCTCTAATTCCTTTAGTTCTCCATTTTTTAAAATACATTTTCTGAATTAGTCTATCTAGTTTCTTCATTCTGTTTGTCTTGGTGATTTTTTAAATTGCTTCAGAGATAACTTAAATTAATAATGCTTAAATTTTAGAATGCCTGAATTTTCTTTGCCTGGAAGTCATAAACCACAATGTATTAATAAAAACAAAAAAAATTTTAAGTAAATGTATTTATTTTTTAATTTTCAGAATGCCTTCATTAAACTCCTTCGAATTAAAATTTTATTTTCATAGCTATTTTTTTTGTTGTTTTGTTTTTGTTTTTGGGTCACACCCGGCAGTGCTCAGGGGTTACTCCTGGGTCCATGCTCAGAAATTGCTCCTGGCAGGCACGGGGAACCATATGGGTCACTGGGATTCGAACCGATGACCTTTTGCATGAAAGGCAAACGCCTTACCTCCATGCTATCTCCCGGGCCCCTCATAGCTATTTTTTATATTTGAACGTGAACTTTATTTTTCTTAACAAGAACTCACAGAATTCTATATGCTTCCAACTCATCAAAATTTTCTTTTGTCCTTGCATTATTTATAGAAGAAGATAAATACATATATAAATGTCTAACTATAATCTATTTTTAAAAGTGTGAGAAAAAATACAAATAAGTTTAACATTTTATATGTTTTCCCTGTTGATCTTCACTTTGAACTCTCAGGGTTTTCCCTTTCCTGGAAAGGAAAACTATAAGGAACTTCCAAATATTGCATATCTCTTAATATCAGAAAATGGGGATTTTTTTAAAAGAACAGAAACATTCATTAATTCTGAACTCTGAAATTATATTATGGATTTACTTTTTTATATCACACAAGTTATATTATAGATTAAAGTGCAGTGGGGGCTTTTTTTCTCACTACAGTAGATACAAAAAAGAAGCAATATGAGTTTGCTCAACTCTACATGGGACAACTATTCTATATCAGGCATTTTTCTGGGAAGATGTCTGAGATACAGAAAGCAATGAGACTTTTGAACATAGAGGCCTTCAGAAAGATGTATATGAAAACCAAAACAGAGTGACTAATTCATATCCTACATATGAACAAAGAAAGAAAGTATTTTCTTCTTTTGATTATTTAGTTTTTGCTTTCTTGGCTGTGTCCAGAAATTAGTCTCTTTTTGGGGGGTTGGGTTTGGGTCACACCCAGCAGCACTCAGGGATTACTCCTGGCACTACACTCAGAAATCACCCCCTAGCAGGCTTGGGGGACCATACGGGATGCCAGGATTCGAACCACCACCCATCTATGTGCAAGGCAAACTCCTTACTGTTATGCTATTTCTCTGGCCTCCAAACTTAGTCTTGGCTCTGTGCTCAGAGATCACTCCTGGCAGTGCAGGGTGCCAGATGGTGTGCCAGAAACCAATTCCAGGTTGACAAAATGCCAGTAGTCTACCTGTTGTACTATTTCTTCTGCACACAGAATATTTGGGGGGGGGGACCACATCTAGAGGTTCTCAAGAGTTACTTTTGGCTCTGCACTCAGGAATCATTTTATTCCTGGCAATGCTTAGGGGACCATATGGGATGCCCAGGATTGAACCAGTGTCAGCTGCATGCAAGGTAAACACCATACTTGCTTTACTATTGTTCTGCCCTCTCGGAAATATTTTCTGAGTTGAATTTTTGTAAGTAAAAATATTCTTCACATAAGAGATGCATAATATGTGACTAGATAATTCTTGAGTATAATCTAACGTTCATTCCTCTAACCTTACGAACTCTGCCAGTACTGTACAAACCACTAAAGTTCATTAGTTTATTCCTTACAGACCCCATGGAAACCCATATTTCATTAAATGAATTGTAGCTTTGCAATCTTATTTCTTAAAAATTTTGGAATATATTTCACGACTTACTTGTAGTCTTTTATGAATGCAACAGTTATAATAAGATCATCGGTGTCTATTGATAAACACAATAAGAGAAACATTGAAAATGGTTTTTTATAATTAATTTATTTAAGCACCGTGGTTACAAAATTGTCCATTTTGAGTTTAAGTCATATAATGTTTATGATCCTTCATCAATGCAACTTTCCTGTTGCCAGTTTCACCAGTTTCCCTCCCACTCACCTCCACATGCCTCTGAGCAAAGCATTTTACCTTTCTTTCTCTCTGTTTCTTTGTCTCTTTGTCTCTGATCTCTGTCTCTGTGTCTCTGTCTCTCTCCTTTTGACACCGTGTTTTGCGCTATTGTTAATGAAGAAATACCATTTGCATCAGCACCCAGTTGTAACAGAGTGATCAATTTCAATTATCATTGTCATAGTGGTCCCTTTTCTAATAAACCTACTTTGATCCACTCTTTGTGGCAAGCTTTCTACTGTGAACTGGTCCTCCTGGTTCTCATCTCTATTGTCTGTGGGTATTATTACCATACTATCTTTTATTTGAAAAGTAGTTTTTGAAAATATACACTTTAGCATCCCTTGCTGTTCAGATATTTTCAGCTTCAATATTCATTATTCCAAGGAGCAGTTTTAAATCTTTTCTAAGCAACTCCCATTTTACATCAGTGTATTAGAAAATGATTCACCTGGCAACAACTCAAAAATTGTAAGCCACTAAATGAAGGAAGAACCTGCATTTTTAGCATCCCAATGTTCGGTAATAGAAAATATCTCTGGGAGGAAAATAGGATTTCATAATGGCTTCACTTGGCAATGGAATGAACATTTCTGCCCTGCACCGGTATTCCCAAAGGAATGGAAACGTTTCTGTATCTTTCAAAGTGTTCAGCTGCAAGTACTGCATCCAACTTTCTTCTGGTCTTGCTCTTTGTTGTGTCTGGCCAAATACCCTGAGAACTTTGCCTTGCATTATGCATGGCCTCTAACTCCATGTAAGTTTGAAAACACATGAAAAGTCTCTCTGCCATTCTAACTTCCACTGCCTTTGATGGATTATGAAAAGCAAGCAGTCCCCTGCAATGGAGCAGGATTTTTCAATCATAGAGAAATTTGAAGCTTCTGCAATTGATACTAAAATTATGATGCTGCCATCGTACCTCACCCAACAGGGGATTTGTAGAGGGGGAAATAAAGAAAAGATTCAGTACCAAGACACAGTCATGCTGTGGCAAAGATAGTCTATTGAAGTCTAGGGTCAGGAAAAATTGAGCAGTCTTTTGCAGAAATCACTTCAGCTTGAAATTCTCTCCACGGGACAGAGTTAAAACAGAGAAATGGATATTTAGGTTTCCAGTTTGGGTTGATCCACGATCAATAATTAAATTGAAGCACTGTGAATTCTGTTCATGTGAAGTTAAGAAATGGATTTTTTAATGGACCTAAAGGAACTTTTGAATATAGGTACTAATAAAAATTAAATTTCATTCCTTCTAGGATTAAAAAATACAGTAAACTTAACTTCTCCCTTCTCTCCTATTTACTAAGAAATAAAAAATAGTTTTGGGGTTTAATGACTGCAAAGCTAGGAGTCTCAGCATAAGATACAATCATGTATCTTTCAGAGAAGGAAGCAGGTTGAGAGAGACTAGGAAACCTGCTTGAAATCATTCAGCCATAGTAGCCAAGCTGGATTCTCACTCTCACCATGGCCCCTTCTCGGTCTCATACCTCTCATATTTAATAGAGACAGTATAAGTCTCTGTCTTCCAATCAACAGTGTTATCTGGTATTTGTTTACTTGATGAATAAACTATAACCTCAATAGTAAACATAATAAAAAGGGAAACAGCACCTCTAACTTGCTAAACAATGTTTTTAGTGCTTTGTACAAATCAGTCTATTTAATCCACATAACAGTTTTGAGATGTATAAAATTCAGCCTCTATATGCCCCAAGGTCACTCAGTAAGTGTAAAAACCAACGTTCAAACCTGGGTAGCCTAGCTTCCATGCTCTTTGACTAGAAGTTTTCTTCTGGATACAAAATACATTCATGCCCCTATTTATTCCAAATATATTTCTACTATGAAATGGTTCCACCACCTCCATATCACTTGTAAATTAAAGCTGAAAAATCAATGAAGTCTATGATCAATATGAACAACCTAATATATTCTTGAATAATTTTGCTCAATTATGTACTTATTACAGAATTTAATCCACACAGCTGACAAGTAGAAGAAGAATGAAAATGATGGCTGTGTGAAATTAATCAGTGTCAAAAGACTTTCAGCATATAGTACATGCATATCACAACAGATTTGAAAGATCTATTGCATAGATGGTTATATTTTTACAGGGTCCACATGGTACATGTTTGGTCTAGTCTGTGCCTGCGAAACATAATTCTAACGCAGCATCTGTTTTGAACCACACACAAATGCTTTTAACCTCATAAAATTTTAGTATCATGAAGCTGTCTTGGAGCATTAATTTCACAATCTGATAAGCTCGGGAGTTCTAGAATGAAAGTAAAATGATTTCAATAGATAAATATATTTTATCTGTGTTGATGTACCGCATTTATAATATGTTAAAGATGTTATATATTAATGAATTTCTAACAGACTTATTGTTTTCTTTCTTTTCAGGTATTCCCAGTATTTCCAGTATTGGTAGTAAGTAAAAAATATAAACAAAGTCTAGGCTAGCTTTGCTTTTGCTAAGCTCCTCAGATCTATTTTCCCAGTGTCCATTTCTGATGGAAGAGAGTATTTTCTTTGTGAATGGATTTTTTTAGTGTATATTCTCTATAGTAAGATGGTGACAACAGAAATTGAATAGTTATCTCCATTTAAACCTTCTGTGGAAATGGAGGTGCCACAGATTTCCTGATTACTTTTGATCTTCGAAGGCCACCTCTACAGACAGTAATTATTACTTCCATAACTCCAGTTCCTTAGCAAAACTATGAAAAATGCATCTGATTTGCCTAACTCAGTAAAAACAAATAAAACATTTGGAACTTTCTACTTAAGATGATGGAATTCTACTAGAGTGTAGAACAGAGAACATTTCTAAGGAATGCAAGAGACATATTAAGTACAAGATAAATGCCATGAATGTGAGGAGGGGAGAGGAGGAAATTTTATTAAACCATCAAGCTCTATTCCCTCTGAAGGCCTGAAAGTTGCAGACATATAATCATTAGTCTTTTAAGAGAAACAAAGTTTTAAGCAGTGTACTTATTTTTCTCTAAAAATACAATAATCTACATTGACATAACTACTTATGCTTAACTTTAGTAAAAAATGGGTTTAAAGATATATGTATAAGTTAAAAGCAAGAAGAGCTGGAATTTCCCTCTTCATATAACTAGAGAACACTTCCCATGTTTTCAGCTGTCTTGAAAGTGGCAAGTCAAACGTTTCTCCTCACATCTAAAATAAAGACACCCCAACACCAAACCAGTCTTGCTCAGGAAGGAGATACCCCCATAATTTTACAGAGAAGACTGCTGAATATTTTTTATATATTGCACACCATTTAGTGGTTAAAATATTAGAACAACTGCTAAGCAAGTGATTATAAAGTCAGTTATATTTTCAGTTATATGAAGACTCCTTTTGACTGTGGTCTCACCCTTCACAGTCTCTGTCCTATGTGCTGTGGCATAGCAGTATAAATAGCAGCAGTTGAAACAGTGTAATGTCAACATCTGTCTAAAAAAAGCAATACTCCGATAATTTGAATAAAACAACTTTCCCCTTCTTATAATTGCATAGTCATGTTTTCGAATTTATAAATCAACTCTGTCTACTTCAGCTCGTGAATAAACCCAAACATGAATTTGCTAAGCACTAGAAATGTGAAGTGTCATGAGAATCAGCTTCTTTGTAAATAGAAGCAGCGTTCTCATCCATTGAGATCTTAGTCTAAATGCTGTAGCATCCTTTTTGTGATTTGTTGAAACAGCATCCGTGCTCCAAACTTGCAAATAAAAACCTGCAGCAATAATAAACTAATTTTTATGCTTCAGTATCTTCCTGGGCATTTTCCTAACTACATATATCCCCCCATGTGCTCCTTTCAGGCCTTGGCAATTACATTTGCACATGTATTTGGGGGCAAAAGGGAAGCAAATGGCAGCAACTTGAGACAGATCATTGCTGCTTTGGTACTCTAGCCTGTCAAACGTTTCAGAAATGGATGGATGGAAAGTAGTTCTTTGGCGTTGGTGTGTGTTATTGTTTGGAGTGTCAGTTGTGTGCTGCATGGACTCTCTGTACTGCTCAGTCAACATCTCATTCGGCCGCATTCACCACATTCCCCCATCTCTGAGCATCAGCAGATGTTGACCTTTTACACAACAAATCGGGAAGTTCCAGTTTTGTTTCACTCTGTTTAATTTCAAAATCAGTGGTGACCTGAAAGGATGCTTTGTTGTGCCTTTGGAAAGAAATCTAAAAATCTAGTTCTTTGTAAAGAATCTAGACAATTTTAATTCTATATCGCCTAACCCAAACCCTCTAAAAACGAAGTGATCCTTTGTATCCTGACTTCATTACACCTCTGGCTGTTCTTCTAGGAGCTCAGTGGGTAGCTCATCTTCTCTGGCAAACAGGTTGTGAGAGCTTCCAGGGGTCACCGCACATCATACATAATTAGCTATTCAGATAACTGACTGTATGATCGAGATATTTTAATTTAAAAAGTCATCACACAGATTATGTCTTCTAAGCTACTTTAATGGCATTCATTTATTCATTCCTTCTCTTGTAGCCTGAAAAATGTGGGTTATTTTTGTTAGCACACTACTGCATTCCTTTCCTTTCCACAGGGCAACAACTCATGTGCAGACGATTCACTGTCTGCTTGAGAGGGTTCAGCAATGGTCTTTCCAAGGTACATGCCAGAAAAGGAAGAGTTTCTGGGATACATTTTTTGTTGTTTGGAAATGTCCCAGGGCATTTCCCCTCTATCCAAAGATGGAATCAAATAGCATAATTCTACCAAGTTTATAAAAAATAATGTCAGTTAAACAGATGTAGCATTATGAGATTCATGATTCATTAAGGCATCTCTCAAGAAAAAATGAATGATGTATGTTATCTATGTAATGTATTTATATATGTGAACATAAGCTCACATATATGTTATGTATACAATGACCTAAGGCCTTGGATCCCTAGTAGACTGTAGTATATTTGTCTATCTGCTGAGCCCTAAATAAAGTTCAAATGCATGGGAACAGTCACCCTTTCTGATCATCTGCTAAAATTGTTTCAGAAACAAATTTCCCACTGTGGTCTTTTCTCCACGCTGTGTTTATCTGATGAGAATTAGGTTTCCCAATATCCCAAAGATTTAAACTTTGTCATTTTTGACTTGCTTGGGACTTGGGCTGAAACAAATTCTAATGATTTTGTCAGGAATTAGGGAATTTTAAAATAGATCTGCAGAAATTTGATAGCTAAGATAGATCTCTGGTTTTACTTTACCTGAAATGTTAGAAATTCACTCCAATTTTATTATTTGAAGTAAGATGCATTATACACTAATAAGTAAATATTCAAAATTTTGTTCAAGAAGACATTTTTTGATGCTGATGATCCAACTTAATAGTTGATTTGGCTCTAGTGTTTTCTTAAATTGATAAACCAATGATTATCTTCTGACTAAATTATGTAATACATTGTCTGTTAAAGCAAGTGATTTCACTAATAAGGTAAATATTATTTGATAAAGAAGATAATTGGAACAAAAATCTATCTAGCATGTAAATAGTTTTGCAAAGGATTACTAATCAACAAAAGCAGAGAATATGAATCAGAGGTTAAAGTCAGAACATTCACTGGTTTGAAAGGCTATTCCAAAAATGAAAAAACAATTTAACATTTTAAAAGAAGTAAATAAAGAAATATGCTACTTAGAGAAGAAACAAAAGAAAAGAGATGACAGCATTTGTGAAACTAACTTTGCATTATTTTAAGAAATACTTTCAAAAGCCGGGCATGATGTATTTAAAGCTTAGAATATTGATGAAGGTATTGTAACCTCTTATGCACTTTGCCCAACTTGAAATCATAGTTCACCTATAGGAAATATTCCATTTTTTTTGTTTTCTCTCATAATAAGCATGATCTTCATCACAGAGTTAAAAATTCATCTCTAATTTTATTTAATTGGCAGGATTATTAAACAAGGCAATGCTGTCTGCAGGGATCCATTAGCCTGTTGAGAAAAAGCAGAAATGTTTTCATACTTGAAAATATTTGATACCAGTTGGAAGCCTTAAAAAACTTGTTTTCCGTATAGTACTCAAATATTTTTCTTCAGTACCAGTGTATTGTACAAACCTGGATCATGAGGAAAATAATAAGGTTAATCATTTTCCTACCCAAGGGTTATTAGTAATCGTGTTCTTGCTATCTAGAGAGCTGCACTGTTTGTTTGTTTTTTTGCTTTGCTTTAATACTTTTAAATCCCCAAATAAAAGTCTGATTTGAATTGCCCTTTAACTAATTAGATTTTATCTAATGAGGTGGGTATGATCAGGCTAGTGTAGCTATATGGCAATCGCATGGTGTACTACATTAATTTTGAATTGTTTGCTGATGTTCCAGAAGGAAAGCTAAGGTCCCAGGTGAAATACCTTGGGGACTTCGTTATATCATGTACCCAGTACCCTCATCACAGATTCATTTCATATCCGTGTAACTAACATTTCACATTCATAAAATCTTTGTGGTTATCCTGAAATTGAATGAACATTAGGATATAGCTACTTTTTTCATTTGGAAAAATATGTCAAATATTCTAGTAAACGTTGGAGCAATATCCCCTAATTTAAAAAAAATCCAATAAGGTTAGTAATCTCTATTAATAATTGCCCAACTTAAGCAAGTTTACTATTTATTTGCATGTAACATTTCTCCAAGTAAAATTCTCAATTCTTATGTGGCAAGCCACTTTTTAAGTGTGAGCTAATATCTACACATTTGTTTATGATCTCTTCATGGAGGCATCAGGAAATTCCTCACTCTAAATGATTTGTCCAAAAGTCTGAAAGATCTTCTGATAAATCTTCAAATGTATATATACCTAAACTTACACTGAGTCAATTTCAATAGAAGTCTTGGAGCATGATTAAAGAACAAGCTAACTAGCTGATGCATTTGCTGGGGAAAAAAAGTTGAATTGAGTTTATATTTGAATTGTGAGTCAATGTTTACACATATCTACAGAATTACTTTTTACAATTGGTTAATATGAAGCTCAGAGTAGCTGACTAACTTTCCTAATGTAATGCTGCAAAGAAACCCTAACTAAAATCTACACATACACTCAGTAAAAGAGCTAATTGTTTCTTGACTTCTATCTCAGTCGGTCTCTTTCCAGTTCACTGTTTGATTCAGTAGACCTGCTTGCTTCTGAATTTCTGTGTCCTAAAAGGGGGTAAAATGCTCATTTTCTGATGCCTTCCTATGTTGCCAACAACCTCCACGTATGGTATCTGAGGAGAGAGGAAAGAGAACTGTGAGCTTTTCCCACAACCTATGTGCCCTTCTGCCACACTACCTGTCCCTGATATGCCAAGGAAAGGGGAAATGCATAGATGTCAGATACATGAAAGAATGTGGGACAGTTTGTAAAATAGCTAATATATGCTTGTGCATATTTCATGATTGCAAAAATCCAATTAATACAAAATAAGACAGCCTGCTACACCAAGATAAAATACTGTTTACCATCTCAAGGACAGACCAACCACTTTCACATCATTAAGCTATATCTTCCCCACCAGTTTAATGATGCTGTATTTCCAAGAGTCGACAACTCACTGTGAAGATGGTAAGATTACCTCCAAGGCCCTAGGGATTTTCTTTTGGAGAGCTTTAGAATTTTCTATAGATTTCTTTCTAGGCATCAATAATGTTCCCAGATTCCCTGAGGAAAAACAGCAGTAACTATATCAACCCAAAGGGACCTTGTGACATTGACTCTACTTTCTCCTCACACAATCTTAGGAGGATATGAACAATTGCTAACATTCTCTTCATAGTAACTTTGCATATACATGGGCGCATCCTGTTTTCTATTTATTTTAATTCAGAAAATTAGAGTTTGGGGGGCTGCAAAGAGAGTACAGGAGTTAAGGTGTTTGCCAAACCTGGTTCAAATTCCTGGAATCAAATGATTCCCTCAGCACTGCCAGGAGTGATCCCTGAACAAAACTCAGAAATAAGCCAAGAGCCTATCTCAGATGTGGTCCAAGATCTGTGCAAATGTGGTGTCTGTAAGCATCAAGAACACCTCCCAACTTCATTTCACAGATATAAAAGTAACCATATAAATGAGTCATCAAAGTCATTTAAATTACTTAATCTAAGATTTAAATGTCTTAATGTATTACCTAAATTAATAGATAATGACCAGAGCAGGATTCCCACTCAATGACCAACTAGGACCCCCTTTTCCATTCTGCCAGGATATTAGAACTCTCTTCATTTACTTCACTTATTAACATATGAAACATTTGAAATAATGGATGGTAGGCTTTTCAGGAATGATGGGAAGTCATGGTCACAATTGACTTGATGTAAATTATAAACTATTTCCACAGCATTAGTTTGAACTTTCTTTTGATTCATGCTTGCCAGATACTGTGTATGACAGTAGACAACTTAACTCTACCCTCACAGTTTTCTTGATATATATGAAATGTTTTCAGCTTTCCACTTCAAGCTTGCTTTTCAACTTGATTCACTGTAGCATCAGCAATAGTCCATCAAGCTTGGCAATTCAAACATAGTTCCTGACAACTTAAAGTGTAGCATTTTCCTTGGGGCAGAGAGGAGAAATTCCTTCAGAGCCTCCTTTTTATAACTAGAATTTCAGTTTGTCTGATTCATGAAAATGATTTTCGGATGCTGTACTAAATTGCCACAGAACAGTTTACTGAGTTCTGAGTTCTTCCCTTTAAAGAAGTATTTGTCACATAATATACGGTCCAAGAGGAACTTCACAATTAGCAATTTTTTAAATGTTAAAAATTAGCTTTATGGGGTCAGAGAGACAGCATGGAGGTAGGCTGTTTGCCTCGCATGTAGAAGGACGGTGGTTCAAATCCCAGCATCCCAATGCTCCCTTGAGCCTACCAGGAGCAATTTCTGAGCATAGGGCCAGGAGTCACCCCTAAGCACTGCCAGTTGTGACCCAAAAACCAAAAAAACAAATTTGCTTTATTCCCAGAATATTTCAAAATAATTTCTGTTGCTTTCTGAATAATCATATTAATTGACACAATCCGTAGAACTAGATTAGTTCTAAAGTAAGCTGTCTTAAGTGAGGTTCTTTTTACAGAATCTCTTGTTTAAGAATCAGTTAAAATTATAAAAAAAAATAGGAAGTGTATTATTTTCTCAATTTCAACAGAATTTTATACTTGAGTACTTTGTTTTCATTATCACATGCAACCATAACTGAATAAAAAGAATAACGGTTTGCTGAGCACTGTTCGCAATGATAATCTAATATTAATTTATTGAGCCTTGGCCATAACTAACAGGTCTAGTCAAAATTTCCATTTAGCATATGAAGAAGCATAGATACAGAGACTTTAAAGAATTTTCCAAATTAGGATTCAAATCTATCATGAAGTCTATTTACATGCACTATATATTAAATGAATTTCCTTAAATTGATATTTTTAGACTTCTTGTAAGTATAATTTAAATATAATTTAAATATTCAACAATAATAATGGAGTATACTTTAGATATTGTGGGTTTTTTTCCCAAAAAAGTCAATTATAGATATATTACAGTGGTTCCCAGAACTCCAGAGCCAAAGTCTTTGAGTCAGTTAAGAAAATCAGAGTCATTCACTCTATTTTCCAATTATATGAAAAAGTGATATTTAAGGAAAGATTTCCAGAGCTGGAGAGATAGCATGGAGGTAAGGTGTTTGCCTTTCATGCAGAAGGACTGTGGTTCGAATTCCAGCATTCCAAATGGTCCCCTGTGCCTGCCATGGGTGATTTCTGAGCATAGAGCCAGGAGTAACCCTTGAGCGCTGCTGGGTGTGACCCAAAAACCAAAAAAAAAAAAAAGAAAAGATTTCTACGAAATACCACTGCTGAACTCACATTAGAAGTATATGACAATCCCCCTATCACCTTGATAATTTATCAACTCCAGCTTGCATTATGCTATAACAATCTAGGTATCCATAATCAGTGTGCAGCAATAATTTTCACATAAATTCTGAGTCCTCTGGATTTTCCAAAGAGCCTGTACTTTATTCTAACTGGTCTATCCTTTCAAGAATTTTTGGTGGCCCTACTGAGCCAAGAGAAAAAAAAAAAAAAAAAA
>PVKC010015953.1:0-21124 GCA_004027635.1 Crocidura indochinensis
AAAAAAAAAAAAAAAAAAAAAAAAAAAAAAAAAAGACCACTATTAGAGATCATATTTTCTCCTAAAAACTGGCTAACCTAAGAAAGAAGTAAAGAATAACAGCTTAATATTACACTCGTCCAAACAGCTAATCAATATAATCTGATAGTTATGATCCCCATCAAAGTAAAGAGATCTCAATTCAAGTCTCACTGAACTTGTTTGCCAGTAACAAGAAGCACCTTTTTATTTTCATGTTTGACATCCTATTATCACAGGAGAATGACAAAAGGAGAAACAATCGATTATTTTAAAATTTACTTATTCTCTATTAAAATATTCCCTTATTCAAATTATTTCAGAAGCTTTAGATCAACATCTATTGTCTTCCACCACCCCCATTATTGAGTTAGGAAGCTGCACACACACATTTAATATGACTTCAAAAAAATGCATAAAGGGGGGCCCGGGAGATAGCATGGAGGTAAGGCGTTTGCCTTTCATGCAAAAAGTCATCGGTTCGAATCCCGGTGCCCCATATGGTCCCCCGTGCCTGCCAGGAGCAATTTCTGAGCATGGAGCCAGGAGTAACCCCTGAGCACTGCCGGGTGTGACCCAAAAACCAAAACCAAAAAAAAAAATGCACAAAGGATATAAACAGGTGTCCCAGAGCCTTACAGTATGGGACACTTGCTGCTTTGTGGTGCTTTAGAAAGAAAACTGCCATATTGTTCTGAAGACTGAGTGAAATAACCTCTGCCTAGAACCTATCAAAAGGTGTTAAGTAAAGAATCTGCTTGGAGAAGTGAAGGCAAGAAAATATTTCTCTTCACAGCCCTTGAGCGACTCGAGGTGACAGTAGAGGGCAGAAGCCTGAGAACAGTTGTGCCTCAATCCTCAGAGTGGAAATAATACCCAGACACATATTTTTCACATCAATTGCCTGGGGAGGTAGGAATCCTGAAATTAGACATTTATTTATGTCTTTAAAATAGAACCCTGACACCCTGGCTTTGACATAGGATCCGTGCAAAACCAAGATCTCTAATTACAGAAGCCTGACTGCAACAACTGTGATTGAAAACTTTTCCTGGAACCATGAAGAGTTTGGGGTTAGACAACCTAGTATTCCCAGAACCTGTACTTGGTCATATGAGAGGATGCTTCATGGCTAGGGACACCCTATTCTTAGGTCAAAGGGTTTTTCTTTCTATTTTCCCCAATGCTTGCTCTGCCTATGCAACCCCCCAAACCTTTTTTAAAAAATCTTTTAGATAGGGGCTCCTGTCTTTATTCACAGAATCTTGGGACATGAATTATTTTGCTTTACCTCATATTTCTGCATTTTTATATAAAATGAAGAAGATAAAAAGGAAAAAAAAGAAAGGATGGGGGCTGGGGGCCAAGTGGTCTCTCAGGTGCATTGGTGGAGAAATAAAAGGACAGAATTGATTATCCAAACCAAAGTCAACAACAAAGGAATCAAGAGACCCAAATTATAACAATCTAAATTTAAAATGGGCCCGATACATTGGCAGGGCAGGGGACAAAGGGTGGTGGTATAAGATGCATGCTGGGATCATTGGTAGAGGGAGGTCAACAGTTGTGATAGGAATGGCCCTGATTCATTGTCACTATATGTACAATGCTTTCAATAAACATAATAAAAAAGCTCAGAGAAGAGTAGAAAGATGACTTCTCAAAGAACATTTCCTTCCAATGGCATTTCAACTATATTTTCTCTCATAAAATGGATATCATACTATGACTTACCTTGTTTCTTCATTGAATAGTGTCTCAGACATTCATCCTTTTTTTTTTTTTTTGGTTTTTGGGTCACACCCAGTGACACTCAGGGGTTACTCCTGGCTATTCGCTCAGAAGTCACTCCTGGCAGGCACGGGGGACCATATGGGGAACTGGGGGATTGAACCGCGGTCTGTCTTAGGTTAGTGCAGGCACCTTATCTCCAGCGCCACCGCCCGGCCCCACATTTTCAATAAATGCAAATGAGGGATCAAAATAAATAAATAGAACAGCTGACATGTTTGCTACATTCCTGCATAGAATTCAATGCCAACAAAACGAACTCAAGAAATAGCTTAATACAGCCTGAGAAATTTAGAAGCAAGCTTTCTGAAAGCACAGAGGAAGATGCAGGCCTTGATAGAGGACCAAAGACCAGAAGGTAGCAAGGTCAGAATCCTAGCCCAACCTGTTCCTCAGAGCAATGTATGGTTTTCATTGTAATAAAAAGGATAAAAGAGGGCTGGAAGGTATTTGCCTTGCACGCGTTGACCAGGGTTTGATCTCCAACATCCCATATGGTCCTCTGAGCACCACCAGGAGTGATTTCTGAGTGCAGAGCCAGGAACAACCACTGCTCACCACCAAGTGTGGTCTAAAAACAAAAAAAAAGGAGTGTGGCCAGGTAGCTCAGATTGAGAAGGCTTCCTTGCCACTGGATTGAATAGATAATATTGCCAGTTTCTCATCTTCTGTTCATCATGGTTTCTGATATCCAGGTAAAAGAATTGGAGAAGTGTGCCTCTGACCAGACTCTTGAGCTGATATTTAGCCCTCAATCAAAAGAATCTGTCATTGAATCACCCCTTTCCCGCCAAAGAAGGAATAGAAGGATCTTTCTCTGGAGGAAATTCAGAAGAAATTAGAAGCTGCAGAAAAAAAGATGCAAGTTCCAAAAAGTTGAAGTCTTTTTTGTTTTGTTTTGTTGGGTTTTTTTTTGTTTGTTTTGTTTTGTTTTTGGGCCAAACCCACCAATGCTCAGAGGCTAACTTCTGGCTCTGAAATTGCTCCTGGCATGCTAGGGAGACCACACAGGATACCAGGAATCGAACCCAGGTCTGTTCCAGGTAGGTTGTATGAAAGGCAAACACCCTGCCACTGTGCTATCGCTCTGGCCCCAGAAACTGAAATCTTAAAGCAGCTTGCTGAGGAATTAGAGCAGGAGAAAAAGTGCTTCAGAAAAATGATAGAAAAGAACAACTTTAGTAAAATGGCTGAAGAGAAACTGACCCACAAAATGGAAGCCAACAAAGAAAACCGAGAGGCACAGATGGATGCCAAACTGGATCGTTTGCGAGAGAAGGACAAGCATGTTGAAGAAGTACAGAAGAACAAAAAGTCCAAAGATCCTGCTGAGACTGAAACTGACTAATTTGTTCTAAAAAAATGACTTTCTTGCCTTTCCTTTCCCAAATATCCAAAGACTGTACTGACCAGTGTCATTTTACTTTTGCACTCCTAATAAAAAGCTAGAAGCTGATGCAAGACTGTATAGGTAGATCAGAATGTATAATGTTGTTTTAGGGGCTAAGGGAAGAAACAAAAAGTGTTTTGTTCTCTAAAGTGTTGAAGTTTTTCTAATGTAGCTATTTTTCTTGTTGCATATATTCTACTTCAGTCCACTTCATGTACTGAGTTAATGGTTAGCACTGTATTGGCTCTGTAAAAACATCTTTTGTTTTTGTTTTTGTTGTTCTTTTTCGGGCTACACCGTTTGATGCTCAGGGGTTACTCCTGGATAAGCACTCAGAACTTGCCCCTGGCTTGTGGGAACCATATGGGACGCTGGGGGATTGAACTGTGGTCCTTCCTTGGCTAGCACTTGCAAGGCAGACACCTTACCTCTAGCGCCATCTTGCCAGCCCCGTGAAAACATGTTTGCTAAGAGTAAATGGTTTCTTTAAAGCTGTTAGATGCTGAATATATTCACTTTTACATCCCAATAATGTTCCAATTTACCAGATGCTACTGTACTTGAATGGTTAGTAAAACTGCACAGTGTAGGGGGCTGGAGAGATAGCATGGAGGCAAGGCATTTGCTTTTCATGCAGAAGGATGGTGGTTCTAATCTCAGCATCCCATATGGTCCCCTGTGCCTGCCAGGGGCGGTTTCTAAGCATAGAGCCAGGAGTAACTCCTGAGCTCTGCCGGTGCGACCCAAAAACCAAAATCAAAAGCAAAACCAAAAACAAAAATAAAAAAAAAAACTGCGCAGTGCTAAAAAAATAAAGAAGAAAAGGAAATGAGAAGGACACAAAGGTCTGCATATAGGCCATATTTCTCATCATCTTAAACCAACTGCAAAAGTGTTGCACAAAGGTAGGTATGGAATGTATTCTACTAGGCCTGGAGAGATAGTACAGGGGTGAGTACCTGCCTTACTCCTATTTGACCCTGGCTAGATTCCCAGCACTGTATATGATCCCTGAGGACCTCTAAGAGAAATCTCTGAGCACAGAGTAAGGAATAAGCCCTGAGCCTGCCAAGTTCCTCTTCTCTCCATCAAAGAATGCAATCTACTCACTTAAGTTATATGCCTTTTATGAAAACACAGGAACAGAGCCAGAGAGATAGCACATGGGAGAGGGCTTTTACCTTGCACATAGCTACCTAGGTTCCATCCCTGGCATCCCATATGGTCCCTCGAGCACCACCAGGATTGATTCCTGAATGTAGAGCCAGTAGTAATCCCTGAGCACTGCTGATTGTGGAAAAGCAAAAACTGCAATAACAACAAAGCCCAAGAATTGTCAGTGTGTACCTTTCTATCCATTTTTGTACTCTTAGCCTCTGGTAACAGCCATTTCACTCTCAGTGGACATTTTTAGATTTAGATTTAAGGGAGATAGCATTTTTTTTTACTTATTTTACTCATCACAATGCTGTTAAGGTCAGTTAAATGACAATGTTTAATGTTTATATTAAACATATATAAACCACACCTCAGTTATTAACTGCTACATTAAATTGCCAAACTGTAACATTATTTGCAGCTATTAGATACCTGTGATATTTCTAGACCTGCTTTCAAATGACTGTCTGAACCTGTCCTTGCTAGCAAATGGTATGAGACTCTGACAGCCAATATCTTTCCCAAAGTTACTAGATTCTAGTTTCTTCTAGAAATCAACCTACTGTACTTGGTTTTAACTTACCTGCATAAATTAAGGTAAAGAAGAAACTGTCATGATGTATTCATTTCTTTCCATTTCACCATAAAGTTTATATACTCAAAATGTTAATTTGAAAGAAATGATACTGATCTATAAACTATAGTATTTAAATGATGTTACAGAAATTATTGGCTACATATCTGGATATTGAGAATAAGTGCCAACAGATATACGGTATGCATGAGGAAATTAGATTCTTGAGGTAAAATTCCATTCTTTGGCTGGAGAAACAGTACAGCATGGGTAGGGTGTTTACTTTACACATGGTCAACCTGAGTTCAAAACCCAGCACACTATATGGTCACCTGAGCACTGCCAGGAGTAATTCCTGAGTGCAGAGACAGAAGTCTATAAGTATCGCTGGCTAACCCAAATTAAAATATATAAAAGAACGTAAAAGTAAATCCCACTGTCACCAAGAGCAAAGATCCAAGAACATTTTCTGAGAACAGCTCACTCAAGACTTTTTCTTTTCCAACTGAGATCAAGAAACTGGTTCATAAAGCTGCAAAGCAGCAGTCCTAATAAAGTCACGTCTTGCATGGTCTTGTCTTTTAAGTGGCCTCTGAGAAACACAAACATATCACTAAGAAAAAAACAGTAAGACTGTGGACTTGATAAAGGTGGTAAGGTGAGTGTTTACCTCGAATCTTGAGTGACCTGAGCCAACTGCCTACTTTCCACAATCAAAACTCTAACATAGGCTACAAGCTTATCTTTCCTTTTGCTTTTAGGAAACGTTCTGCATTTTTAGGAGATACTTAGCTCTGATACAACTGTACCTCTAGGAAATCACAAGAAAAGAAGGGAAAGAAAGGGGATGCAAAAACAACAAACACATGAGGGGAAAAAGTATGAAACAAAACAAGACAGGCCTAAGTACAACACTAACTGGCTCTTAGGAGTCCCAAGACAGACACACTGTAACAATAGGGTGGTTGGTTCTCCAGGGGTACAAAGAGACAAGGGTGTGTGTGTGTGAATCTCAGTCCTGTCATATTGTCTCCAACTTGGGTTTATTGTGAGTGATATTAAAGAGAGTGTGAGAGTTCAAACTTATTTGACTAGTGTATAAAAATGAGGTGTATGCATACTGGGGAAGTCATCCACAAAAAAGCCTCCCTGCCTTTGGCAGCCACACATTACTGAAGGGTATTCTGCTCAGTGAAGTGAGTCAACTCTGACTTCATACACATATGGAAATGAAAAATAATGATCAAAATGAATGTTCAAATAATACAAAACCATTTTTATATGCCAATACCAAAGTAATGGTCACCAATAGCAAAGGAGAAAGTAGACTGGGAAAAATCACATGAAAATATTAACTTTACAGTGGATGGGGCCAGAGCAGTGGTACAGGGTATAAAGGTATCTATCTTGCATGCACTAGCCTAGGACGGACCACGATTTAACCTCTGGCGTTCCATTTGGTCCCTCAAGCCAGGAGCGATTTCTGAGTGCATAGCCAGGAGTAAACCCTGAGCCCAAAAGCCAAAAGAAAAAAAATTAACTGCACAGTGGTGAGAAAAAATTAGACTCTGGGTAATGAACACAACACATATAGATTTTCATATGTAAATCTAAAACCTATATAGTGTTATAATTGGTACTTTGTACATATACATATGAATATGTATTCATTTGTACATATATACATATAGGGGAATATATACCCCTAAAACTATATACTGTAGTGTTATGATTTGTACTTCATTTGTACATGTTACTTCATTTGGATATCTTTTGCTAAGTCCCCTTCAGGCCTCCAGATATGGTTATATGTGCTCTCCAATTCTGGGAACTTTTCAGCAACAGGACTGTTGCTTCTTCATAGGGGTTATATTCTTGGCCTTCTGGAATCAGGGTAATTCTTATTGCTCATGTTCTTGAATTCATCCCAACATTCTCTTGTTAGTTGCTCTTTTATTTTCAGGCTTTTTTCCATTTTCTGTTGTTGGCTGAAGGTTTTTTTGTATTTCATTTTCAAGTTCACTGATTCTGTCTTCAGAAATTGTCGCTGAAGTTTTTCAGTTCATCATTTCTGTTTGAAGTTTTCTCACTTCTGCTCTCACAGCCTCTTGTGTTTTGTTGGCTGTGTTCTATGATTTCTTTGAGTTCTTTTAATATCCTCAACTTTCCTTATTAGAGAGGTTCTAATACCTGGTTAGCAGTGTTTGGTCTTCAGGACTACACTTTAGGGCTTCATCTTCATTCACTAAGTGTGGTGGGGTTCTGCATTATATTCTCAAAATGGCAATAAAATTCATAAGCTAGAGAAGAGCCTGAAATAATGCTATGTTTAGTGAAACCTATGCCAGGCAGAAATAAAGTGAAGAGTAAATTCAAATAATCTCCATAAGGTTCTCCCCTGCTGGTCAGTTACAAACAGTTGAGGAGTAGCAAAACCCAATTTAAAATACAATGAGTGCATTTATATTCAGTTGCATAATGTTGTATGTTGTGTAAACCCTGGTTTATACTGTTGTGACCTATGAACAAAACTGCAGCTGTAATTAACTTTTTCACTGCTTAGGGACTACTGTATTGCAAAAATGATAATAAAAATAAATTAACATCTACTATACATTTTTGTTAATTTACAAAAAAACAAAGAAGTTGCAGAAGTGATCAAATAGTCTTAAACGAAAGCTCTAGATGTGGTGGGGAAATTGCGTTGATCTGATTGCACTTACTATGTGGTATGTCTGTGCAATAAACCCTTAAATTCACAGAGTGCAAAATTTCTTAAAGAGGCCTAGTCATTAAAGAAGCAGAACACTGCTGATGTCAAGTGGTTAATAGCAACTGCACCAGTGTGAACCTGAGGTAAAAGTGGAATTTCACCAGACTGCATTACAGTGTGACTGGTGAAACTCTGCATTGCAGTCAGTATGTCTCTGTGTGGGCAAAATTATTGCTAGTATATTGTTTTTGTAGTGCTGTATATATATGTATTTTACTAATAGTAATTTGGAATCCCTAGGAAATAATGATGTCAAGAAAGAGAAAAATGACTCAGCGTGTAGGATATTCAAAGAACAGTGAACTTTTAATTACTTTTTCATGCAATACAAGGAAAGAGCTGTGTATCTGATATGCCAGAAAATAGTGTCTGTGTTTAAAGAATACAATTTGTGTTGACACTATGAAACTCAACATAAAGATAAATATGATTGTTTGGCCAGAGAAGTGAGAAAAGATAAAATATTAAAACTGGATACTATACTGACAATTCAGCAAAATACTTTTGTGAAGTAGAAGCAGCTAAATATTTCATCACTGTGAGCAAGTTTCCAAGTTGCCAAGCTAATAGCATGTACTGGCAGACTATTCATGGAAGGAGAATTTGTTAAAGAATGCCTTCTTTCTGTTGCCAAAGAGATGTGTCCAGAGAAGGCCAATTTATTTAGTTCAGTGAGTCTTTTGGGATATACAGTTACTGGGAGAATTGAAGAAATGGGAGACAATTTGCATCAGTATTTGCAAAACTCTATCAAAAAACTTTCATATTTTTCCTTGGCACTTGATGAAAGTAAAGATGTTCATGATTCTGCACAACTTCTAATTATTATTCGTAGGATGAATGATTGTTTTGAAGTCACAGAAGAGCTTGTTGTACTACAAAGCATCAAAGGAACAATATATACTACAGACAATATATACTACAATATATACTACAGGCGAGTATATCTATGAAAAGGTTTGCCAAACTGTGAATGGTTTGGAGCTGAACTGGGCTAAACTAACTAGTGTGACAACTGATTGTGCTCTTAGCTGGTGGGGTCTAAGAAAAGAGTAATTGCTTGCATTAACCAAAAGATGGACAAAAATAACCATTCTCATCCAATAGCCATGCACTGCCTAATCCACCAACAAGCACTGTGTTGTGAATCACTGGAGTGGGACTCTGTTATGAAAATTGTGGTATCTTGTGTTGACTTCATTAGAGCTCATGCACTAAACCACAGACAATTTCAGAATTTTTGTCTGAGTTAAATGTTGACTATGAAGATGTTCTGTACCACAGGGAAGTCTGTTGGCTGAGTCAAGGGAGAGTTTGAAATATTTCTATGAGTTACTTCCACAAATTACAACTTTTCTGCTTTCAAAAAACAAAAAAGTACCAGAGCTCAATGATGCAGAATGGAAAGGCTCCTTGCCTTTCTGACATATGTAACAGAGCTATTCAACAATTTCAATATGAAACTTCAAGGAAAGAGGAAGTTCACTTGTGAAATGCAATCACATATCAAAGCATTTGAAGTAAAATTAGTCCTCCTCAACAAACAAGTGAAGGAGGAAAACTTCTGCCATCTCCCCACAGCTCAAAATCTGTTAGCCGAAAAACCATTGGTTGCATTCCCAAACAAAACATGTGTGGAGCTTGATCTGGAGGCTAGCTCTAGCTGGCATGGGGTTTGGGGAGACTCCAGGCTGAAGGTCTTCTACCTTGCTTGGCGGTGCTAGGAGGGTTGTCAGGCCCCCATCTGTCCCCCTCTTCTTCCCTCGGTCTCTAGGCCTTCCCTGGGTGCCAGCCCAAGCAACCAGAAAGGTAGGCACCAGGAGGACTCTCTTAAAGGGGTCCCCAGGCTTTTCTCGTCCCTCCCCCAACACTGGGGGGGGGTAAGGGCACAGAGAGGAGGGCAGGCAGATGTCTGGCTTCCAGTTCTTTAATGAATCCTTTCTTGATCTGGAGGCTAGCTCTAGCTGACGTGGGGTTTGGGGAGACTCCAGGCTGAAGGCCTTCTCCCCTAGCTTTCGGTGCTGGGAGGCTTGGCAGGCCCCCCACAACCCCACTCTTCTTCCTTCGGTCTCCAGGCCTTCCCTGGTGCCATCCCAGGCAGCTAGAAAGGTGGGTTCTTAGCTTGGGGAATGCTGGGAGTTGTTGGGTTGCACTAAGGCAGTCACTGTCAACTTCTCACCAGTCTCCATTTTCAAAATTATATATTAATAGTATTCCTTATGATTAAGGTATGTTTTGCATATGCAAAATGTCCATCTTGTATACTGCCCTTTCCCACACCCCTAAAAGCTCATTTTTAGTTCTTCACTCCCTCACCCCAGCCATCGTCACTGCACATTTACCCTTTTTAACTTCAGTACTGCACAGGCCAAATCACAGACAAAAGTGGTGAACCGGATTTAACACCTTCCAACTATTTCAAAAGACATAAAAGGGGCACGTATGTCTTTTTAATATTTTATATGTATTTTCTTAACAGCTATAACTCTTACTAAATATTCTTTTATACAGTGACGATTTTCCCCACTTTTTGTCTATTCTCTTTGTGAGCTATTCAATAAGGAATTCTGGTAGAAGAGTCCCTCAGTTTAAAGTTAATGTTTGAACCAAGTCATGGGGATGGTTGAACTTGTTCTAGCGACCCCATATGCACCAATAATGCTACGCGGCATTGTTCCTCTTTTGCATAGGCACATTAAAATGGGAAAAAACTATACATACAAACAAGTTCTTATCTAATAGAGATGGGAACACACAAATCTTGTAATGCAATGGGACCTTACACCCTGAACATTGACATAATGACCTAGTTCAGGCCTCAGAATATGGCCATTCTCCATTCACCCATGAACCAGGGAAGTCATCTCTGAAACAGTCAAGGTTGTCTATAACATCACCTGGAAGCAATCCTCTATCAGGGAAGACCCTACTGCTACTCTGACATTGACCTGCTCAAAGGAGACTTCCCTTAATACTGAGAAGACTTAACAACAACAACAACAACAACAACAACAACAACAACAACAACCACCTTTCAGGACAAGGCTCTCTGCATTGCCCTCTAATTGTGAAGTGAAACTAAAGGACGCTCCACATCATCCTGACTTCAATGTAGGATATGCAGATTTCAGGATCTTTAACTACAGAAACCTGACACCAACAATAGTGACTGTGTGAAAAAAAAAAAGTGTATTTGCACTACAGACAATGACGGGTTGGACAACCTAGTATGCTTGGAGTTGGTCTTATGTCAGAAAACTTCAGGGGTAGAGTCTCCTTGTATTAGGCCAAGGCTTTCCTTTCCATGTCCTCCATATTTTGCTGGGCCTATGCAAACAATAATTACCACTCTAACACTGTTTTTGCTGTGCTCCTTTGACTCTAATCCTTAAAAAAATACTTAAACTTTTGAGGTTAACTTAAACTAATATGCATGTGTATGAAACTGTAAAAAATATAGTACTATGCCTTCAATGTTAAAAAAAACATGTGTGGGGGCCGGGCAGTGGCGCTGGAGATAAGGTGCCTGCGCTAACCTAGGACAGACCGCGGTTCGATCCCCTGGTTCCCCATATGGTCCCCCGTGCCTGCCAGGAGTGGCTTCTGAGCGAGTAGCCAGGAGTAACCCCTGAGCGTCACCAGGTGTGGCCCAAAAACCAAAAAAAAAAAAAATGTGTGGATTCACTGGAAATATTGCAAAAAAGAGTTATAAGTTATATTTAAAGAGCTTCATCTCCATGAACAGGACTTACAACATTTCCATAACCCATTTTCTATTGACGTTGAAAATGTGGGTACAATTTACCAAATGGAACTAACTGAACTGTAGAATTGTGACTCTCTGAAAGATGCATTCAAGTCAAGCAGCCTTCTTAATTTTTATGTATCTCTACCCTCTGAGATATATCCTCATCTCAGGAACAACACACTCAAAATGGCAACCATCTTTGGCAGCACTTATGTCTGTGAACAGACTTTTTCTAGAATGTAATCTCCCACCAGATCTAGACTAACAGTAGCACATTTGCAACACTTGTTATGACTAGCAGTGACAAATGTGGAACCAGACATTGACCATCTCATTAGCCAAAAGCAGGGCCATAGTTCCCATTGAAATACTGGTACATTTGTTGATTAAATTTTACTTCATTTTAAATATTGTATTTGTTCTCATTTTGTTTCTTCACTTCAAAATACAATATATGTAGTGTGCATAGGAATTTGTTCATAATTTTTGTTTTTTACTATAGTCTGGCCCTCCAACGGTCTGAGGGACAGTGAACTGGCTCCCTGTTTAAAACATCTGAGGGACCCTTGGTTGATTATTCCTGACTTTGCTCAGGTGCTCAGGTACTACCTACAGCCTCCTGTGATCAAACTCAGGTCAGAAACATGCAAGGCAAGTGTTTTGTAAATCTTATTTTTTCTCTTTGGCCCTATGAAAAACAAAAGTTTTTTAAAAGAAAAAGTCTTTTTTAATATTTTATTTTTTGGTGTTTGGGCCACACCCGGTGGCACTCAGGTTATTCCTCAGGGGTTACTCTTGGCTATCTGTTCAGAAATCGCTCCTGGCAGGCACGGGGGACCATATGGGACACAAGGATTCAAACTTTTGGTCCTGAGTTGGCTGCTTGCAAGGCAAGTGCTCTACT
Source organism: Crocidura indochinensis (assembly GCA_004027635.1). Classification (NCBI taxonomy): domain Eukaryota; kingdom Metazoa; phylum Chordata; class Mammalia; order Eulipotyphla; family Soricidae; genus Crocidura; species Crocidura indochinensis. Next base: position 12,357 of record PVKC010015953.1, read on the forward strand.
GTTGTGCTAGCTCTGTGGCCCTAAAATAATTTTTTTAAAGATGTGCCAAACCTCACAGGCACTGGCCTGTCCTCCGTGATAAACTCTGGTCTTCCTGAACAGTTTTCTACAGTGAGACTTGTTTTTGTACAGTGAAGCACAGGACAACAAAAAGCACTGTCACTGATCTGGACGGCATGCCAAGAGTTAGTCAGGAAATGCCCTCAGCTCAAGTGCAATTAGCCTCAGGAAACTAAAAGATGTAATTCCATATTTAATCTTATTTCTAGGAAATCTAATATTTATTGATGACCCCACATAAACAAGAAGTTAACTATAAATAAAATTATTTGAAATTTATTTTAAGCATGCATAGCATGAAGATATTTTCATCATAGTGTTGGTCTTTGGGCCGCTCCCAGTGGGACTCAGAAAGGTCACGTAGTGCTCTAGATCACACCCAGCTTTCTCCTGAAAAGTATGTGCTTGGCCTGTTGAGTTGGCTCTGCACCCCACCTCCAACACTTTCAAAATTGATGTAAAGAAATAGCCCAAGACAGACATTTTTGTTTGGGGTCATACCCTACAGTGTTCAGGGATTACTCCTGTCTCTGCATCGGGAATCACTTCTGGCAGTGCTCAGGGGGCCATTTGGAAAGCTGGAGATCAACCCAGGTTGGCCTCTTAGAAGGCAAAAGCTCTACTTGCTTGTACTATCGATCACAGTTTTTGTTTTGAGACTTGGGTTATTTTTTGTGAGTTTTTTCCTCCTTTTAAAATGTCTCCTGTTAAGGTGGGTGATTGCTAGCACATGGCTGACCTGGCTTCAATCCCCAACATCCCATATAGTTTCCTGAGCACCACCAGGAGTGAGAACAGAACCAGGAACAACTAGTTTCACTGGGTGTGGCCCCTTAAATCCCTCCATCCAAAAACCAAACAGGCCTTAATGCCATTGTTGCCAGAATTGATGATCCACTGAATGACCTAAACAGCACATTCAAAAATCATAAAGCTTTTCTAATGTAAATTTGGTGTCTGGGAAAAATATAGCTGTAATAAGGTAACTAGCTATAAAAGAGAAATAAAGATCCCCCTCCCCTTTCCCCAAAGCAAGATGCCTAAATCTTACTGTTATAGGAGCACAAAACCACTTAATTCTGAAAGAGGTACAAAATTCTAAAATCATCAGCAAAGATATTACTGTACTTTGATGGATAATTGTGTAAGTCAGCAGACTTTCCCTGCTGAGACTTTCACTGATGCATAATCAGAAACTATATTTTAAGGCCAGTTGTCAGTGCTTTCTAGGAAACGCTAGTCTTTATAGTTTTTCTAACAAAAAAAAAATAACAAGAGCATGCATAAAAACGAACTAGAACCATTTCTCAGAGGCCCTCACAAGTTCCCTGTATACTGCATTTTTGGCTCTCTGGGTGTTGGTGCATAGGGGCCATTCCCAGGAAAAGCTGGACTGAGTGGTGCCAGGGGTTCAATTTAGTGCTGTATACATACCACACAGGTGCTTTACCATTTGAATTTCCCTTCCAATCCTAGCTTTGTAGTTAATTTAAATAATTGGAAGGTAGAGGGAGAGGAAAATTTGATCACAAATATGCACTTTAAATAATTCTATCAACACTATGATCAGGTAAAGTGAGTTAGAATTTACCACTATTACACTATATTTTGTCTACCTCAAAAAAAGTTAACACTGGGGCCGGAGAGATAGCACAGCGGTAGGTCATTTGCCTTGCAAGCAGCTGATCCAGGATGCTTGATGGTTCAAATCCTGGCATCTCATATGGTCCCCTGAGCCTGCCAGGAGTGATTTCTGAGTGCAGAGCCAGGAGTAACCCCTGAGCGCTGATGGGTGTGACCCCTCCAAAAAAAGTGTGTGAACATTTTTTAATCTATGTCCTATGATTGATACAACATTTCTGACTAGAGTGTAAGAACTCTAGCTCATACTCATCTAAATGCTCCTCTTAGCTTACTTCATCTTCCATTTCTCTTTGGTAGATGACTTTATTCCCACATATGACAGGTGACATGAGGGGAAGTGAATTGCCCAAGGTCACTGACCACTAAGTAGAGTTGCAGCACTGAGTGTTGCAGGGTTTCTGGGTCACTCCACCATCCTCTGCTCTTTGGAGAAACTAGACATATATACTCATGAACACACAGCTTCTGGGTGATCCTTACATCTAAGATGGTTCTTACAATCAGCAGGCCCTTGGCACCAGAAAATCAGTAGGTGGGGCTGGCGAGGTGGTGCTAGAGGTAAGGTGTCTGCCTTGTAAGCACTAGCCAAGGAAGGACCGTGGTTCAATCCCCTGGCATCCCATATGGTCCCCCCAAACCAGGGGCAATTTCTGAGCTTCAAATGGGTGTGGCCTGAAAAAGCAAAAAAAAAAAAAGAAAGAAAGAAAATCAGTAGTTTATCAAGGCCATATACTATATGTATATATATACATACACATATATATACATATACATGTACATATATATAGCTCCTATACTCCTTCATCTAGACGGTGAAAAGGTTCCAGAATCAACAGGACACACTGCACTGACATTTTATTTTTGCTGCAATTCCTAGGCTGGTTCAACTCATCTCCCTGACATTTTCTGTGGAGATACACTTAGAGGAAGGAGAGAGACCCACTCCAGAGCAGAAAAGCAGGTTGGTGGGATAGTTTGTTGTAGGAGGTCAGAGTGTTGTAAGAGGCAGTGCAGAGGATCAATTCTCTGGGTGGAGGATCCAGAAGTCCCTTTCACAGCTTGTCCCAGGCATGTCCCCCACTATGCGGACATATTTTGGGGTCCCCATATGTATCACTTGAGAGCTCTGTTTTCAATTTCTACTCTGAAGGGGTTGCAAATAGGAAATCTCATTCAATATCTGGTTCTGCTGCTTAAGATGTTAAAAAACTGAAGTCTTGGCAAAGCACTAGATCCTTGGGAACTGTTTGTTCCCAAACAAGCCAAGAGTCACCCTCGGCAGGTAATGTCGCATCCTGTGGTTTCAGCTTTCTCACCGAATCCAACTTCAGAAATTGACAAATTTCCAAGATCTTCTGACACATTAAAAACAAGATATATATATATATATATATGCCTTTGCCTTGCACAAGTGATCCCTGTGCACAGAGTCCTGAGGGACAAAACAACAACAACATAATTAAATAAGGGACTATGTTAAATGATTGCTTATTGGTATATTAGTTTTTTGTTTTAAACAAACACCATTTATCTTAGAGATTCAAGGTAAGTGAATACCACCAACATTTATTTGAATCATCGTAAGTGTGGCCATGACTTCTGTATTTGAGCAGAAGTTAGGCGTAGTAAGTATTCTTTCATGGCTGGCACTGTCTGTCAAGTAACATTTTCCTGATAAAGACAGAAAATTCACTTCATAGGGGAAAATCTAGATCTTTCTAAAGAAGTCAAATTAAAAGCACTTCTCTCAGCCATTGTTTTATACTTGCACAGTGAAACAAGATAATAACTGAGCTAGAGAGTGCCCACAGGCTAGAGAACTTGCCTTGCATGAAGCCCAGGATTGCTCCTGTGTACCATATGGTCCCCCAAGCACAGGCCGAGTGTGGTCCCAAAATCAAAAAGAAAATGAAATAAATTCGGGGCTGGAGAGATAGCATGGAGATAAGTCATTTGCCTTACATGCAAAACAATGATGGTTCGAATACCACCATCCCATATGGTCCCTTGAGCCTGCCAGGAGTGATTTCTGAGCATAGAGTCAGGAGTAACCCCTGAGCACTGCCAGGTGTGACCAAAATAAATAAATAAATACATAAATAAATAAATTCAAGGGAGGTTACAACACTTCAAAAACCAGACCTGGGTTTCAGCAGCTTCCTCCCCTTGCCTTGGCCTTCTCATGGTTTCAGTCTGATAGTGTCTGTGGCTCAGCTTGAACTACGCAGCCATCTGCCAGCTGGACAGGTGCGAGGCCTGGTGCCCACCGGGTCAGTGCTGCTGGCCCCTGACCTTGTGCTCTCTCCAGAGATATCTGACAGCTGTGTTGGCACTGAGCATGGCAATTACCCAAAGATCCTTGAATACCTTGCCTTCCTGAATGACTAAATCTGCAGAACTGATTCCCACTGATTTTACCAGTCTGACATTCCCTGGTTCACTGTGTGTGGCTACAGTATTCTAGTTCATACCTCATATTAAAAAAAAAAAGATCAAAAGATAAGATGGAAAAAACTGCATATCGAGAGGAGAGGGGCTGGAGAGATAGCATGGAGGTAAGGCGAGAGGAGAGAGAGAAAGAGAGAGCGAGAGCGAGAGAGAGAGATCTCAAGAGGTACAGCACTTGGCTTGCATGTATGATGTAGCCCTTAGTTTTCCCTCTGGCACTACCTGGCATTCAAGCACTGCTACATATAGCTCTGATGCCCCTCAAACACCACCACCCAAAGTACTAGGCCCTACCATTGAGCCAAGCATCAAGAATTCCTGAGTGATCTCTCCGGCTAACTCCTCCAGAACCACTGGGTGTGACCCTAATAAAACAAATAGAAAAGCAAACACCCAGAAGTAGCTTCAGAACATTTTGAAAGTCCCCAGGAAACCTTCATGTATACATCCCTAACCCTATATAATCTTTATGGTGTTTCTACAAGACACAAATAGTCTTCAAAGCACTTGCTGCTGGTTTAGAGAGGTTTCTTATAGATGCTCTAATTAGATTCTCATCACTTGCTCTTAGAATGATTCGTTTGTATCTGGGCCACATTTTCTGTGCTCAGTGCTCAGGAATCACTCCTATTGAGACTTGGGGAACCATTCAGGCCTGATATAGGTGATAGAACTGGTTCTTGCCACATGTTAATCAAGTGCCCTGTCTGCTGGATCTAGCGCCTCAATGATTTTTGAAAAATAGACGAATCCTTAAAAAGTCCTCTCCTCTCTTCAGGTTTCCCAGTCAACCCACTAGAAAGCAAAGAGCAAACATGCTCTTTGTGGATTGAGTACCAATATCACGGCCCATGAAAACTGAATACTGAGGAGGGTGGAGTGAGCCCAGGGATCTGGCCCCAGAATTGACATCATACTCAGGATTTTCTGTGTCGCTTTACAGTTAGGAACATACTATTGTCTTACCCCTTAAGCAGTGGATTTCCTTGTCTGTGAGTCATTGTGGGTGTTCCCCTACCTCCTCAGATCAGCCCTCCCCCATTTCTGAATCGCCCTGAACACTATTCTTGCCTAGGGAGTGAGGTGACTTATAGCCCCGCCTACTGACACATGGGTCATGTGGAGTCAGGTGAATGTTGATCTTGCTCCCAGTGACTTATGTGAAGAGCATTTCCTGGAAACATCACAGATGGAGATTTCTGTGTAATCCAGTGTGTGACTCACTCCAGTTGCCTGGTGACCTGTTTGTTTTCAGGGAGGCTGACTCAGCCACAGGTACAGTCAGACACAGAGCTGATAGTTATCCAGTTTGACCAGCTGCCAACGCCAGGCTGTCAGCTCCAGGCTTCACCCTGAAACAGCTCTTTCCTGGAGCTCTGCTGGCAGTGGTGCCCTTAGCTCTCTTCAAGTCAGGGGATTTAGAAGCGCAGGGCAGTGCTGAGAATCAATGTCCCTCGGCGCTAGAATAAGCAGCTATCATAGTTTCCCTACTCAGGTCTAAAGAGATTCTTGAAAACCAACAGTGATATTAGAATCCACACATTTCAAGGTGAATTCTAATGATGTGACACCATGGAGATTCCTTGTCATCCTGTAAGAATTCATTCTCTTGTAAATTTAGTTCATGGGAAATATTCCTAAAAAGCATCAATCACCAATTCTGACCTCACAGCAAAGAATTTTTTCCTGAAACCTGAGAGTTGACTCATTTGGTGGGTCACATTCCAGCACAGCGAAAGCTATCACACAGACCTAGTGATGGCAATGCAACAAGCAGTAGCTTTGGAAGGGAAGGGCCCGCCCCCGCCCTCCCATGGACGACATCACAGCTGGCTCCAAGCCACCATGCGGAACTCTGCAAACCTAAGTTCGTTTGTGTACCTAGATGATTCTGTGAGCCGAAAACCTCTAGTCAGACACTTTGGATTTGTAGTTTATGCTAATTCTCCACCAGTTACTTTTAGATCCCTAGGAGGTTATGGATTCATCATCTCTCCTAGTCTTTTCTCTGTTTTAGTCAAAGAAAAAGGAAAGTGGTTTAAAAATGACCTCACCCCTGCCCCCCCCCAACACACACATTCATACTGTTTCATTTTCTGGACCATTATTAGCTATGTCTGCATAGGCACTAAGAAATTGGAGTGTGCCTTAATATGACCCACTAATCTTATCAGAAAGTCCATTAATGAAATTTATTGCTTAGGGTCAGAAAGATACAAAGGTAATTTATAAAACTTTATTTACTTCTCTTTGTCAAATAATAATAATGCCTACATAGGAATTCTAGTATGTTAAATATCTGCAATTCATACTAAAAGTTTAACAGAAGATAAATTTGGAAGCTGGAGAGAAAGTACAGTGGGTAAGGCTCCTGCCTCACATGTAGATCACTTGCGCCGATATCACTCCTCTCTAGGAGTGATTCATGAGTACAAAGTCGGGAGTAAGCCCCGAATACTACCATGTATGGCCCCAAAACAACAAGATGTAAAATTTACTTTTGTTCTTTAACAGTTGCAAAAAGATTTCCACTCTAACCTTGTTAAAGCCTGTCCTTTCTAAAATAGTTTCTGTTTGAAAAGCATATTTCAAGGAGAACAATATTTTTCCATGTATAAAACTGGTTGGTGCCCAGGCCTGAGCAATAGTCTAGCAGTAGGATGCTTGTCTTGTGCATGGCTGATCTAGGCTTTATTCCCAGCAGCCCATATGGTCCCCTGAACAACACCAGGAGTTATTCCTGAGTGCAGAACAAGGAGTAATCCCTAGTACCACTGGTATAGGCTAAAAAGCGAAAAAAGAAAAACAAAAGTAGTTGATGTCCATAAACAACTTTCACAGTAGCTGTAAGAAACAGAACCCACAGCATTTAAAACTGAGGCAACATGGGAGTGAACTACTCTCTACTCTCCAAAACAGTCTAAATTCTTAACCATTTTTCAGCAAGCTCTTCCCCGCCTTCCCAATTTGGGGTTCTTGGTCAATAAGTGATCTGTAACATTCCTACAAATTCCTGAGATTCTGTACATCACTGCTGACAGAAACCTCACTTTTTGAATTTCCAGTGGAGAGTGCAGTCATCTCAGAAGTGGAGCTGCCTGCAGAAAACTGGGAACTGAAGTTCATGAATTTGTTCTCACTAACTGCTTGATGCAGTGTTGGGAACAAAAGAATGACCATTCCCATGCTATGATAAGATCTCTGAGAATTAAGGGGAGTAGAGTCATATCTATTGTTATAGGCTCAGTCCATTAACTGAGATATTTAGGATAAAAAATTGGGGAAACATTTCTGGGAGCTGGGAGTTTCAGCAGCATGGGGTTCGGCAGGCCCCTGCGATGCCAGAGGAGGCCTGCTTAACCAGGCCTAGGGGGGATGCAGGACGGGGGCGACCCCAGCACCCCTCTACAGCCTTGTTCTAGATGAGCTACTCATTTTTACTAAGGCAGTCTCTGGCAAGAACTTATGAGTTTACATATTCAAAACTGCGCGGGGGCAACCCACGTGCGCGCACAGTACATATTAATAATATATCCCATTTTTTAAGGTATGTATTGTGTATGTAGAAAGTCCATCTGGTATTCTGCCCTTTAGCACACCCCTGTAAAGCTCATTTTCACTTTTTAACTTTATCACCCCAACCTTCAGTACTCCTCATTTACCATTTTCAACCACTATACTGCACATTCCTCATCACACACCAACGTGGTACACTGGATTTAACAATCCCCAACTATTTCAAAAGACATAAAATGTACACGTATGGCTTTGAATATTTTTTTTTTTTGGTTTTTGGGTCACACCCGGCAGTGCTCAGGGGTTACTCCTGGCTCCATGCTCAGAAATTGCTCCTGGCAGGCACAGGGGACCATATGGAGCACCAGGATATAAACCTTCTGCATGAAAGGCAAACACCTTACCTCCATGTTATCTCCCGGGCCACGGCTTTGACTATTTTTTTTACATCTTTTTTCTTTGACAGCTAACTCTTACTAAATATTCTCTTAAATAGTGAAGATTTTCCTCACATTTTATCTATTCTTCTCTTTGTGAACTTTTCAACAAGAATTATTCGGTGAAAGAGTCCCTCCGTTTAATTCTTATGTTTAACCATGTCATGGGGAGTTTTATACATGTTTTTGAATCCCCCATATGGGCCTAAAAAGCCATGTGGCATTGTTCCTTGTTTGCATAGGCATATCAAAATGGGAAATACCTACACACAAATAAATTCTTATTTAATAGAGATTGGAACACACAAATATTGTAGTGCAATGGGATCTTAAACCCTGAACATTGGCATAATGACCTGGCACAGGCCTCAGTAAAATGGGCATTCTCCATTCACCCCTGAACCAAGGAAGTTATCTAGGAAGCATCCAAGGTTTTTTACAACAACACCTGGAAGCAATCTTCTACCAGGGAAGACCCTACTGCTGCTCTGACATCAATCTACTCACAAGAGACTACCCGTCACGCTGCGAAGACTTAAGAACATCAATGGCCTGCATACTGGACAGGGCTTTCTGCTTCGCCCTTTAATTGTAAAGTGATATGAAAGGACGCTCTGCACTATCCTAACTGCAATATAGGATATGCAGATTCCAGGATCTTTA
>PVKC010015954.1:0-21063 GCA_004027635.1 Crocidura indochinensis
CGGTCCGTCCTAGGTTAGCGCAGGCACCTTATCTCCAGAGCCACCGCCCGGCCCCCTAATCTCTTTCTTTTGTTATAAGGATACCCATTCTACAGATTAGGATTTTAAAATTTTAGTCATTATTGAAGTTTAGTAACTTTATAAAACCTGTGACCTCAAATAAGCCAAAATTGTGGTTAAATTTTCAACTCATAATTTTTGTCAGAATATTGTACAACATATAGCAGCTAGACTGTTAAAAAGTTTGAAAACCCAGGATATACTTTTAACTTTGATTCACACCAGCTGATACTAAAATAAAAATCCAATCTTCCATGGGATGAAGTTTGTTCTTTTTTTTCCATATAAATGCATTTAACTTGATAGCTTATTTGTTATTATTATTAATAAATTATTTTGATAACTTATTTATAAGCATTTAAATACATATACAATTTAAAGATTTTAAAAATTATTTTAATAGATCTCTTATTGCCTGTATTATATAAACTGTGCATATTTGCATTTACTCATTCTTTATCATTTTAATTAAATAAATCACACAATTCCATTAATAGTTGCATACTAATAAGCATTGAATATGAAGGGTATACTATATCTTACCTACCTTTTTTATTAGAGTTACAAGAATGATATAAATTATAACTTTAGTTATCTAATGTAGTAAAATACAAGAGAGGCATACAGAACTTAAAGAACATTTTCTGGAAAAAATTAACACATGGAGTTGAACTAAAACTTTTTTATTTTTACATGAAAGATTTTACCCTAAGCAAGTAGAAAAAGCTGATTAAAAAATGGAGGCATAGCAATTTCAATAATCATATAAATCTGGTGAAATGATTTCAATGTTCCCAAAGAAATAAGGTTATCAAATATTCATGAATACATTAAAATATAAATAAATAACAATAATAATGAGGATATTGGAGAGGTAGTTCAATGAGCAGTGTGTCTTTTTCTTGCAAACAAATTGCATGGGGTCAATTCCTGGCACCTCAGATAGCACCCTGAACACCAGTGGGAGTGATTTCTGGTCATATAGCCAGGAGTAAGATCTGAGCATTACCAGATATGGTCCACCTCCTCTAGAAGCATATTCAAAATATAATAACTTAATGAGTAACTCAATATGTAAGTTGATCACATAGTAAACATGAGAGCAGAAAAGAAAATATTTGAATAAATTCAAGTTATAAAAGTATAAGAAACATCTAAAAAATAAAATAAAGATCTATGAACCTATAATTAGAATCTCAACTGGTGAAAAGCAAAATTTAAGAAAAAAATTGACAAATGTCTTTAAATATAATATTAAAATATATCTGAAGTAATATCAGTAAATAATATTTTACATCAAGTCTGAAATAATATTTTTAAACATTCCCAATTAAAACATATCATCTTATAACCAAAGCAAACATTTGTACCATATTTAAAAGCCAAATAGAGTGTGCTTTACAGATAATTCTTTTCAAATTTGCAATATCAAATTTACAATTGACTTCTAAAGAGAAAAAAATCAAGCCAGGAAAAAGAGAATGCAATCTCAAAGTGTCGGGAAAACATAACTATCAATCTGTAATTTCAAACAAGTCATTTTATTAAAATAAATAATACAGTGTATTTTGCTGAAAGCAAATACTTAAAGAAATCATAATCAGCATATTAATATTAGGTAAGTTTTAAAAAGATGGAATGAATGAAAAATACAGAATGGTAAATAGAAATGTGTGGATAAATCATGTGTATTGAATGAATGAAACATTGAGAATGATTCTTTTGCAGTTTAGACTATAGAGCAAATTAAAGATAATTATAGCATATGTTTGAGGCAGGGAGTAAACAGAGTTATCTCTTACATTGTCTGAAAATGAAGAATGCTACTAACTTGTGTAAACTCCATGTTAAAGCAAAGATACACATTTAAAATGTAGTGTTAAACTAAAAAAAGTAATAAATACAGAAAAATTAAACATTAAATAAATCATTAAAGTAACCTATGTATTAAAATTGTGAAAAAACATACAGATGTTGTAAATAGATAACTGGTAAAATTACAGCTTACATTAAGTGTAACTGTGTTAGTAAGATAATAAATAGATGAAACACTAAAACTCAATAGTTTGCTTAAAATATAAATGTATAAATATTGATATAAATGAATCAAAAATTTATAGAGACCATAACACTGATTGAGAAAACACAAGATTTAAGTTAAGAAATAGTGTTAAAAATAATGATCAATAACAAAATTCCTCAATTAATTAAAATTAAAGAATTTTACATTTTAATGTGTCAATAACATAGGATTCAATCATAGGTAAAACAAGACCTAGTCAAACTGAAAGAAAGATTAAACACTTCACAAATATGTTGAATTCCGAAAATCACTTGGGAAATTTAATAAAAGAAGAATAAACAGTAAACAAAGATTCCAAAATAAGTAATAAATTTAATATAATTGATTGATATGAGGTAGAACTTCATAAAAGCATTTTTAATCAAATTTATTATTTAAAATAAATTTACCTTTCTGATTTTAAAAGTATTAACATAGTATAGGTTTTCAATGAAAATACAAAAATTATGCTAGAAACTATTAAGCACTATTAAGGAAGTAGCTAAAAATTTATTTATAAGCCAAGCTACTCATCTTTATTTTACCACAGAATTTAATATAACATTATTGATAGGTCAGTACTTTTTAATTACCTTATTTTGTTAATGCAGTCTCATTTCAAATTTTGGCAGGTTGTGTTTTTGTGCCTGTGTGTGTGGGTGTAGAAAGGAAAAAACATGAGGGTGGGGTCAAGATGATGGGAAAGTAAGCAAAATAGGCTCATACACTAGAAAAAACCTTATAGAAAGTAATAAATTAATTTTAAATTTCATGCAAAACTATAAAGAATAAACATTTAAGATAAAAACAAACCTAAATATATTAAAAAACTATTACAAATATTACAATATTACAATGTAAGAATACAATATAATATTACCTCAACATAGGATGTTATCAACAGAATAGTGTACCTAAAAGACTCATAACGCTAATACGTAAAGAATAGTTTCAGGGCTAATTGAATGGGTAAAAGCATGAATCTTGATTTTTCACATATATATAAAAGCATACATTTCATATTTCACCTCCAGAAAAGATAAAAATGGCTAAATTTGATATTATTAAAATTAAGAACTTTCTGTTACCTAAAATTTTATGAGAATACAAGCCATAAAGTATTAGAAATTATTTACAATACATTTATCTGGGAAAGAGCTTGCATACAGAATATATAATAAAAAGATAATACAGAATATTAAGCAGTAGACATTAAAATTACTTTATAAAAATTTCACAAACACCTGAAAAATTTTGTCATTCATTAATTTTAAGAATTTGGATATTTTAGGCTGGAGCTATATAGCACAGTGGCAAGGCGTTAGCCTTGCATGCAACCAACACAGGGCGGATGGTTATTCAAATCCAGGCATCACATATGGCCCCCCGAGTGTGCGGGGTGTGTGACTTCTGAGCACAGTGTCAGGAGTAACTCCTGAGCGCTGCTGGATGTGACCCAAAAAATGTGGATATGAATATTTTGGGCTGATATCAGCAGGGCATTGTGAAGCATATGGGCAACTTTCCTGTATCTTCCTTTTTGGGGAAGCCTGGCAACTCTAACCAGGCAAACAAATACAGTAACCATGTTTGCACCTGGACAACTCCATAGATTCACTCTTCTCTTAAAAGAGATGTAAACCAAGCAATGAAAAATCATGCGCACACCAGAAACACAGCAGAAAGATAGCAATCATGGGAGGAGAGAGTGAGCCAAGTTCCTGCCCTGCCAGAGCCATGCCTGCTGCATTCATCAACCCAAATCATGTTTTCTCTCAGCACCCCTTTGAAAACTCCAATTTGACCAAACTTCAGGTACACCAGTATTTGAGCTGATATCACCAGGGCTTTTTGGAGCAAGTGCAGGCACCTTTCCTCTGTATCTACCTTCTTCCAGGAATCTTGGTAGTTGTAACCATGCCCACAAATGCAGTTACCTTGTTTACACCTGGCCAGCTCCATACACTCACTTTTCTTAAAAGAGATGTAAACCAAGACATGAAAAATCATAGGTACATAAGCCACACTGCAGAAAGCTGGCAAAATTGGGAGGAGAGTGTGAGCCAAGCCCCACTCTACCAAAGACACACCTGCAGCATCCATCACCTAGAATCATGGTTTTGCCTACATCCTGCCTCATCACCCCTCTACAAAATTTTAGGAGACACCAATCCGACCAAACTTCAGATATGCCAGTATTTGGGCCATTATCACCGAGGCTTTTTACAAGTTTGGACACTCTCCCCATATCTTCTTTTTCTTGGAGGCCTGACAGCTGAGTACAAGCCCCTTAAAGTCACAATATCAGTAATAGTGTTTTGAATTTCTGGACAACTTCATTTATTTGATGCTATCATCCCTATAAGAACACAATAATTTAACAAAATGGACAATTAACAACAAGAGAATACTAAACATTCTGACATTTTATTAATGACTTTGTTGAATATATTATATATTGACAAAAGTGCTCAACACTGTATTCATTCTTTTTCTTTCTTTTCTAAATTTTCTTCTCTTTCTTTCTCTTTTATATTCTTTTGTCTTTTCTTAAAATATTAACTTTGCCATCATTTATCTGGAAACAAATGTATTATGTTCCAATATATCAACTATGTGGTGCATTTTTAAATAAAGTAAAAATAATTAAAAGAACAATATACATATTAAAACTAAAAATAAGGAGGGGTAGAACAACAGAGGCCAAATGAGGGGAGCCTTTGGCAACTCATCCAATTATCACAAGAAATCTACCTCAGAATTTTAACATATACAGAAATTGATCCCATTTGTGACAGATACTAAGTTACAAAAGTAAGAGATTTCTTGTTTTTTTCGGGCCACACCCGTTTGATGCTCAGGGATTACTCCTGGCTAAGCACTCAGAAATTGCCCCTGGATTGCGGGGACCATATGGGACGCGGGGGAGGGGGACGGGGCGGGGGGGGGGATCCAACCGCGGTCCCGATCTTTCCTTGGCTAGTGTTTGCAAGGCTAGCCTTACCTCTAGCGCCTCCTCGCCGGCCCCCAATTTTTTTTGGGGGGGGGTTGGTTTTTGGGCCACACCAGGCTATGCTTACGCTCAGGGGTTACTCCTGGATATCTGCTCAGAAATAGCTCCTGACAGGCACGGGAGACCATGTGGGATGCCGGGATTCCAACCAACCACCTTAGGTCCTGGATCAACCGCTTGCAAGGCAAACACCGCTGTGCTCTCTCTCTGGCCCAAGATAAGAGATTTCTAAGTGAGGAATCTGACCCTGACGAAGAGAGATAGTTAATATGGGGTTAATGTCCCTAGTTCTGTGATCCTAACTATAATCGCAATATGTAGCACAAGACGAAAAACCTACAGGGTATAAAATTGTTCAGAGTCACAGATACTTTTGATGACAAGTGACTCGCTGGTGACAGGTCATTTGATGACCTTTTGCAATCTCACTGAATGCAGTGATAAAAGAAACTATATTGGAATTTATTCTTCATATATTATCAGACTCTGAAGGCAAATACAGAGGAGAACCTGTATTTATATGTAAAAAGTTGTTGCACTTTAACTTACCCCTGGGAGGTAGGCTCTGTCCCAACAGTCTCCAGTTTCTCATGTTAACAATTCTATGGTCAAGGGTCACTCTACATGTCTCCCTAAGCTTAGCCAGTTATTAAAGGGATTTTACTTTCTTATGTGCTCATATGTATTCTCACATCCAGTAAGATTTTACTGCATACTAGTGATTGTCACTGACCAGTGACAAGTTTAAACAGAAGTACAATCCTTCTTTCAGATAAAATTGTGGCATGAGTTTCCAAAATGTCATTTTGATCTGGTGACCGACAGCTCAGAAACTGCTAGGTATTTGGCACTCACAACTGGAATACTCAGTCACCAACGTATCTATATCTTCTCAGGAGAAGCGGGACAATTCACTCTCACTGAAGGGACAAAACAAAAACCTGAGAATGAATCCTGAAACAAGAAAATTACATGAACTAGTTGAAAAAATATTATGTCAGTGCCACACCATCACAACTATTTTGGAAAAATAAATGACTTTAGAGCCAAACCATAAGATCAATGCAATTTTACCTCATATTGAGAGAGAAATTACAGTAAATATATAAAAACTTAAAAAAAGAGTTAAAGAATACAATATTTAATTCAAATATTATAAATTATTCAAAAGCATAATGGAATGGCACTTAAATTAGCCTAAATATCAGAATAAGAGTGTAGGATTGGATAAAAAAATTTTTTTACATACAGGAGGTAAACATCAATCTAATAGACAGGGATATCCTATCAGCTAAATCAAACTTTAAGCAAAAAATAAAAAGTAACAGAAGACAGAGACAGGAACAGATATCAAAATGAGCTTGGAAATCAATCGATTGGAAAAATCAAAATTAAACAGTCACATACAGAAGCACATATAGGTATATATACATATATATATGTAAAACCTCCATATTAAAGGGGCTTTTAATAGTTATTTCTATAACAAGAGACATCAATAGCAACATCTAAATTAGAGGAAAACTTAATACCTTATTCTTCCCAATGGATCAATATGATAGAATATCAAAACTTTAAGATTTACATGAGAAATTGCATCATATGGGTTTAATAGTCATTATAGGAATCTCATCAGTACTCTTCAAAAATCACATTATGTTTTCTCCTAATGTATGCAAGTATCTAGTATTCTAAATGACAAACCATGTTTGGGATACAAAATACATGTCAAAAATAATGATAATTGAATAGATAACAAATCTGTTTCATTATTTGTGTATATACCTATAAATAAACCATAAAAGTTGAAGAAAATATATGTTATATGATTCTACTTACTAGCATGTACTCCAAGTACTCAAATCCATTAATACAACAAGATATATGCATACCTATTTTTATCACAACACAATATCAAAATTTATATTTTGGAATAGAGTATTTTGGTGACCAAATTTGTAAAGCTAGCTTGGTGTTTGGGGTTTGCTATCAGCATCTATAGAAATACAAAGAATTGCTTAGAGTTGATGCCTGCCTTCCAGCAAGGAAAATATATATTCTAGTCATTTGAGCTAGCTCTCTGAAGTATCTTTGTGGTATTCTTTTTCTTAGGTATTTGTATGAATATTACCCTTAACTTTAAGTTGCATTGAAACAAACACCTAATTATTGTGCATTTTTGTGTATATTATGAGATAACATTAAATATGAAGAACAATTGGGGCCAGAGGGGTGGCGCAGGCAGTAGGGTGTCTGCCTTGAATGTGCTAAACTAGGACGGACTGCGGTTCCATCCCCCAGAGTCCCATATGGTCCCCAAAGCCAGAAACAATTTCTGAGCTCATAGTCAGGAATAACCCCTGAGTATCACTGGATGTGGCCCAATAACCAAAACAAAACAAAACAAACAAAAAAAACAATGAAAACTTTTGTGATTGTAAATAAAGTAATCTGGATAGACGGTGTGAAGATTAGCAAAATATTTGCAAAATAATGTCAATTTAGAAAAATATACTTTGTTCACTTTGTAAAAATATATTATCCGATATCCATGCACTTTCGGTGTGCATTTAATATTGAGTATTCCAAAATTGGGAAACATATTGTGATGGATAAAAATATATCACTCTAAGAGTGTTTTACAATTGGAGTGAAGAGTCAAAATAAATAGTGGTCTTAATAAGTTTGTAGTAAAAGCAAAATTACAAAGAAGTCCAGATGGTAATGTGAAGGATGAATAGTCATCTATTATGGAAAGAATTCAGAGAACATAAATGTTTTAGAGTACAAAATATTTATAGTATTATAGTTTTTAGTTTGATCCATAGAATCCATATGTAGTCCTAGGAAAATAATAGTTTGCTGAGTTGTAATAAAGTAGTTCTATTCTGTATTGCTTTTTGAGAACTATAAAGTAGATAGTAAGATAAATGGAACCATTCTTTTAAAATGAAGCACTACAAATTGTTTTTTTAACCCTTTGAAGAAAGATTTGGGCTAAGTGGTAGATGTCTAGACATTAAAAAATGTCTTTTTATCCTGGTAGACTTTAAAAATTATTTTTCCATCCTGGTTACTCTGTGACATTTTTATCATTCTACTTCCCTAGGCTCTAAGGAAATGTACTGACATTCTGTCAAAGTAAGAAAGGACAGAAACCTAACTAACAAAGAAACCCTCATGTCAGACCTAAGATCAGGGCTGTTTTTATTTATATATTTTTAAAATTCATTGGTTAAAAGAGTTGTTTTCGTGCTCGCTTCGGCAGCACATATACTAAAATTGGAACAATACAGAGAAGATAAGAATGGCCCCTGCGCAAGGATGACACGCAAATTCGTGAAGCGTTCTATATTAAAAAAAAAAAAAGAGTTGTTTTCAACTAAAACTTTTAAGCACCACATTGCCTGAACCTTCCAAGGCATCTTTTATTCTTTAAAAGCACAATTGTTTTTCAGTGTCATTAGTTCTTGACTGGCTATCCTTATTTGCCAACTACTTGTGGAAAAAGCCATTTACCCTGGTGAATGTCAAGGTTAGTGCAAACTGTTCTTGTCATCAGTCTCTCTGGCAGAAGGTCAGGACTAAGCTTTCCTCAAATGGGCAGCGTCAAACAAAACAGAGATGGACTTAACTCACCAAAAGGAAGAAAGGAGGCCTGCTCAGAAGTTGATAAACATTTCTCTGTGCTTGGAGGACAAATTTTTAACTCCTCCCTGCCACTTCAAGAATAGCTCTCTAGAAGATGTTTGAATACAGCATCTGTATTCTTTATGAATGTTTAAAATATGTATAAGGTAACTAATAACAATGTATATTCTTATTTATGTATATCTTGATATTTCTTATTTATTTGAACAATAAATGTAACTTCCAGGACTACAGAAATAATACAAGAGGTAAGGTCTTGCCTGCAGCCAATCCAACAAATCCCTGGCATCATACATGGCACTTTGAATATTTTCAGGAGTTATCCCTCAGTACAGAAGCAAGAATAACACTTAGTCACTACCAGATGTGCACCCTCCCCCCCAAAAAACCCACAAAGAGATAAAAAGGTAACTTTCATAGCCTCTAATTTGTAAGTCCATTGCATTATCCTAAACTTGCTGTGATCAATGATTTGTTTTGCATTTCCACCCTCATTGTGTCTCATAGCAAGTTGTAAAACACATATGAAGAGTTGCCACAATCTAAAATATTCAAAAGTTAATTTCATAGAATAATAAAACATCAGTATTAAAGGAACTACAGTAGTAAACTAACAAAGCCTTCCATCCTACAAACAAATCCTCTGCAATAATTCTGCTGTTGTCTCCCAACCTTGACTTGGTCAGTCTTAAAAGCTAAAACATTCCTGTATCACATAAAGTGTGTTCTAAAGGAGCTATTTTATTCACAAAGAACTTTCTTATGTCTAACTAAAATATTTCTCCTGGGAAATATACCATATCCATTCAAGTTTACCTCTCAAATATGATGAAGAGAGCTAATCCTTCTTTCACAGGACAGCTCTCTAAATATTTGGAAAAGCAATTAATTCAATATAAAAAGTATTTGCTTCACTTGGCTTACTATTCAACTTCCCATTTCTTTCTTAAAATGACTATCATACAAGGTATTTCTCTGTTTGACTGTTCTAAACTAATACCAGTTTTTATAGTATGTGACTAAATAGTGGTTGCCAGTAATATAAAATATGTATATAATGTATGCAATAAATGGGAAAATTATATGTGCATGCATAAGTATATGAATCACATTTTATGTATACTTGTGTATTACATATTTTCAATTACTTCAATGCAGAAGTTCTACACTGGCTTACTTAATAAGCAATCACAACCAATGAGATTTGCTCTTCTATTTCTATATCCCAAACGTTCATAATATATCAGGTATATTATTTGGTTCATAAAAACAAATATTGGGTATACTATGTGGTTAATAATAATCAAATACCAGCATTGAAATTTAATTATTTTTATAACAAGTTATCTATTATAACAAACTATACTAAACTAAAAGACCATGCAATTCTCACTGTATCAATACATGGTTCTTTGAGTTAGTTTTCTCCAATCAAAATAATAATTTTTTCTTTTATACTTTCATTGGGAATTCTTTATACAATTGCCCACAGTTATTGGTCAAATCACTAAAATTTCAAGCACAGTCCCTTTCTTTTTTTTTTTGTTTGTTAGCTTGTTTGTTTGTTTGTTTTTAAGCCACACCAGTGACGATCAGGAGTTACTCTTAGTTCTGTGCTCAGAAGTAGCTCCTGGCTCAGGGGAACATATGGGATGCCGGAGATCTAAGTCGGGTCTGTCATAGGTCAGCTCAATTCAAGTCAAAGGCCCTACTACTGTGTGATTGCTCTGGCCCCACAAGTCTTTCTTGAGCATAGTTTCACTTATCCCTTCAAATTTAGAACAGGAAATTAATTACATTTTCCCATATGAATTAAAATTTGTCATTTTTCATTATTTCTCATATATCTATTTTATTTTGACAAATAATCCTTATATTTATTTCTTGTAATTTTTTATTTTGTTTTGGGGCCATACCTTGTGTGCTCAGGGGTTACTTCTGGCCTTTCACTCAGGAATTATTACTTCTGGTGTTGCTTGAGGGAATGCATAGGTTCCTGTTCCTGGGAAATGAACCTAGGGCCGATGTGTGCAACACAAATGCCCTATCTTGTACTATTGCTCTGACCTTAGTTTGTACATTTTTTACAATATTTAAAATTTTTCAATATCATAAAATGATCTAATTCTAATTCTATTATTTTCTTCCATCCTCACTATAATTCCTAAGTTAATTATTAAAATGTTAACAAGAATTTCTTTAGTTCTTCTTCACTTGTCTTTCCCTTTCTCAAGGACACAAACTACAATTTAGAGCCAAGTAGCAGCTGAGGACTTGGAAAAGAAAATTAACCTAGAACACCGCTGAACATTAATATGTAGTGTCTACTCTTTGGAAGAGCCAGATAATTTATGGTTTTGTTTGACTTTCTCTAAAAAATATCTCAGAATATTGTATTGGCAAAATGCCTGCTTATATTGCATTCTCTTTTTTTGTGTGTTTTTGTTTTTTTGTTTTTGGGCCACACCCGGTGACGCTCAGGGGTTACTCCTGGCTATTCGCTCAGAAGTCGCTCCTGGCAGGCACGGGGGGGGGGGGGCATATGGGGAACCGGGGGATCGAACCGAGGTCTGCCCTAGGTTAGCGCAGGCACCTTACCTTCAGTGCCACCGCCCGGCGCCTTATATTGCATTCTCACTGAGTGCCTTGATTTTTCTTTAAACAAGCATACTGCTATTCAACCATATATTTTCTTTGGAATCTCCTAAGGTCCTGGCAGTTGATGTTTATATGATACTATCCTACATCTTTAAGGTGTAGTGAGTCTATCCTAGTGTTCCTATATGTTTAGGTAGAAAGCACACCATCATTATACTGTGAACCATAAATTAATGTAAATAAGAAATAGCTTTCATCTTGTATATTATAGAAAGCATTTCCTTGTATATTTATCTTTGGTAGAACAAAGATTTTTTTGTTACTGCCTTTATTTATTAGTTTGCTTTGTTGTGTGTGTGTTGTTTTTGTTTTGGGGTTTTTTTCTGGGGGGGGGGGAGGCTACACCCAGCAGCGCTCTGCGCTCAAAAATCACTCCTGGCAGGCTAGCAGGGTCGGGGAATCATATGGGATACTGGCCCAGATCTGTCCTGGGACAGCTGTGTGCAAGGCAAATACCTGACCACTGTACTATATCTCTGGCCCCTTTATTGGTTGCTATTTCTTTTTTTTTTTTTTTTTTTTGGTTTTTGGGTCACACCCGGCAGTGCTCAGGGGTTACTCCTGGCTCCATGCTCAGAAATTGCTCCTGGGATTCGAACCGATGACCTTTTGCATGAAAGGCAAACACCTTACCTCCATGCTATCTCCCGGGCCCCATTTGGTTGCTATTTCTATTACCCTGCCATCATCTGAATGTCATTGAAACATTTACTAATGTTCAGGTACAATAATCTTCCATATTGACTACAACTAATTTTTTGCTTCTAGACTCAAGCCTACAAATCTATCCTATATGCAGGCACAATATAGCTTTGCATTTATTTACCATCTCAAAATCTCTTTTTTTTAATGTGTGCCAAATAAAACATTATCTCTTTCACTAAGCTTTCATAGCTGAAAAAAAATGTCTCAGCATAATTAGACTGTGTTTTATGTTAGCTAAATATAGAAGAAATTCTAACAAACACATTTAAGCTAAAAGTTTGGTCTCTATGATTCCTACTATTTTTCTTGGAGAAAAAAAAAATCACTCAGTTCAGAAGGCACTTGCCTTGTACCAGCCTATCCTGGTATGATCTCCAGGTTGAAGCCCAAGACAAAAAAAAAAGACTTATACTGAGCACTAATACAATACAAGTGTTGCTTAAGTGCAAGGTCAATAGTATGCACTTAGAAAAGCCAAGTTTATGTGGCCAGAGCAATAGCACAATGGTAGGGTGTTTGCCTTCCACGTGGCTGATCCAAGACAAACCTGGGTTTGATACCTGGTACCCCATATGGTACCCCGGGGCAGAAGTGACCTCTGAGCATTACAGGGTGTGGCCTAAAAAATTGAAAAGCCAGGTTTATGCCAAGATAAAATAATACTATACTATTAAGTAATAATATTAAACACTAAAATTATTGATAATAATAATAAAAGAAGTCTTCTCACTACTTAAGTTAGAATAGATCATGAAATTCTAGTTTGATCATATCAGAGAATATAGATGATACTGCATTTGTTAAGGTAATTCAAGGATAAAAAAAAAGTGTAAATTGGATTTATTACTACTTTTATTTTCTAACAC
Source organism: Crocidura indochinensis (assembly GCA_004027635.1). Classification (NCBI taxonomy): domain Eukaryota; kingdom Metazoa; phylum Chordata; class Mammalia; order Eulipotyphla; family Soricidae; genus Crocidura; species Crocidura indochinensis. The sequence goes on from PVKC010015954.1 coordinate 13,016, forward strand.
ACCTTTATTCCAGAAAGTTTTCACCAGGTTTCTCGATGCTGTTTGTTATGTGTCCTAAACTTATCTTTTTATGCCTCTATGCTTCCATTAATTGTATAATCTGAACATATCATAAGCAGAGAGGTTCACTTCTTAGTGAAGATGCTAAATTTAGAAGATTCACTTTCTAAAAAATGGAAAATCAAATTTTGTCAGCCCAAAATTCAGACCTGCTGGCACACAAATTCAGTTGTGAATGGTCCCTAAAGTCAAGAAAGTGAGTCTTACTAGGATAGTCATACTCTTACAAAGGAAAGAAGTCAGTACACCTTCCATTGTAGACAGACTATAAAAGAAAATGAAAACTATCGAATTAGAGAATAGAATGTTCCTGAGCAGGTCCCAAAGTCTGCAATAAAGTTAGGTGGAAGGTAGAGCTATATTTGTTAAAGAAGTTGAAATTTTTATTGACAGTTTCTGTGACTAGAGTCGAAAGAAGGGGTGAATCATTTCTTGAAACTACCTCATTCCTCCTGGCTGAAATGAGAACATGATTGTTAGAACCTGAGTAGCCATTTTAAGTCATGAGGAACCACCTTCATGAAGATGGTGAGAGAGCAGCAAAGTAGAAGAAGACAATTTCCTGACAATTTCATCAACTACTTGACTCTGACATTTTATGTGAAAGAAAAAAGTTACTTTGCAGAGCAATGTTTTGGAGAAAAAATATTGGTTGAGAACTTTGAGGGCAATCTATAAATCTTAATATTCTATATGTTTTCATATGCTAAATTCAGTAGGAAGTTATAACATTGCAATTATCTTTTTACATAAATCAATATAACTTTTATTATTTTTCACTAAACTCATAATTTATATTTTTGTTGGGATTTCATTGTATATCTGATAATTTGCCGAAAAACATTAAACAGATTTGCATTCTCCTAGACTAAATCTCAAAAGGAAAATGATAAAATTCATAAATGCACACACCTTGACACAAGTGAATAATATGATATACTTGTAAGTGACACCTCATTGTACAACACAAATGTGCATTTTAAAATTAAAACCACATGTAACTAGGAGTAAAAAAATAAAATCTCATTTCACATATCTCCAGTCTCATTCTTCCATGGAATTACTTTAGCCTACAACTCTTAAATGTAACTTTCTGATTTTGTGCTATTTATTTTGGGGTTTTTTTGTATTGTTTTTATTTTGTGATATTTATGTAATAAGATACATACTCACAAAAGTGTGTTTAATATATGAATTGTGTACTTTTGCACAAATATCATAGCTCTCATTGTTTAATAATTTACAAAACTCTCACTTAAATATTGCACTTCATTCCTTTTTTGAAATTTATTTCATTTTAAAAATCACCTTTTTGTAGATTTATTTTTCATCAATGAATAAATTTACTGAGAAATATTTGACTATGTTTAGTTGATTAAATTGTTGTTTTCATGATCAAAAGATACCATAATAAACCTTCACTGTATGTGCTATGCAAGTATTTCACAAGAAAAAAATATTAAAATGTGGAATTTCTAGATTAGTCTACAGAAATTTTAAGAGAAATTGAAAAAGTTATATTATAGAGATTGTATCATCAATAGTATATAATATTTACTTCCCTCTACATGTTCAAATTCTACATGAATATTTTAATATTTTAAAGTTTTTTTGTAACTGACTATTTCCGATTTAGAGAGTGTATATTTAAACATTTTATTCACTATATGTTGGAATACTTATTTATTTTGATACAGATGTTTACTCATATAATTCTCCATGGTCTGTAGATTGATGGTAAATATTTATTGCTTTATCCTGTTTCAGCAACTTTTTAGTCTATTATTTTTTAGTCTATTTATTATTTTAACTCATAAATTCTTCATCAATTTAGTTTTGTGCTAAAAATATGTATCAGTCTTTTGTGGCTTTTTAATTATTTTATTTTTTCCCACTTTAGAAAATTTTCTCTACTCCAAAATTTAGTGACTGGGGATTTAGTACAGGGGTTACATTGTAGGCCTCACATGTACCCAACCTCGATTCAACCTCTACTACTATATGGCTTCCTAAAAATTACCTGGTATAGACTTGAAGGGTCCCAAGTACTGTGGAAGTGGCTCTAGTGGACCCAGGTACCACAAGACCCAAGCAGCACATCAACTTGAGACTCTACCACTGACTTTCTGACATAGGTGGTTAAATATTCCAGAAGTGACCCTAATGACTGCCAACCACCACTTAAAAGGTTTAGGAAAAGTACCCTAACAAAGAAACCAAAACAAACAAATAAGTCATATTATAACAAATGGAAATTTTTATTTGCTATAAAAGAAACTACTGTTAAACATTAAAAGATACTCTACTGAACTGGAGAATATGTTCATCATAATCTGACAATTATTATTTGTACACTATATAAAGTATATAAATAACTCATAAAAATCTATAATAAGAAACATATAACATATACATATATAAACATATAACCTAGAGGAAAAGGTCATAAAATCTGAATAAACATTTTACCAAGATATACAGTTAGTCAATAGGGAAGTGCAAATAAAAACTCAAAAAAAAATTTCAATACTACGTAATATCACCTATGAGAATTTTCTATATCAAAAATAACAGAAGCAGAATTACTGGCTGGCATGTGAGGAATGAAAGAAATGACCCTTGTCCACTAATGGTGAGAATGTAAGTAGTCTAGGACCTATGGAAAACAATTTGGTGGTTTTCTAAATAAATTGGCCATATGATACATTAATTCCACTCTTAGAAATTATCAAAAATACAAGAAAATACACAAATTTAAAAACATTTATATTTACTATAGTGTATGTTGCAGATATATAGACAATACTGAAAATATTGAAGCACCCTAGTTTCACACTGATAAATGTATAAAAATACTATAGTATACATGCCATATAAAAATATACCATATACATGATTATTTGGTTATAATAAAATGTAAAATTTTATCCTTTGTGACAGTATTTGTGACAGTATGAATTCAACTGAAGGGGTTAGGATAAATAAAGACAAATTTTGCTTTTATTTCATGTAAATGTGGGATATGAAAATATAGAATACAAAGTGATGAACAAGACCAAATTATAGCAAACTTGAATTATGACTAAGGATATCATAAGGGTTGTATAAAAGTAGTGGGAGCAAAATGTAGAAGATTTTTAATGGACCTGAGTATACAGATACCATTAGTACTTTGGTGGTGGGTGTACTGTGGTAATAGAGCATTTGAAAAGGCAAAAAAAATGTAATTTTAAAGCATAATATTGTGGTTCTGGAGTGATAGCACAATGGATACTGTGATTCCCTTTAAAAAAAGCTAGCCCAGATTCAATTCCCTGAATTCCCTTGAGCATGGCCAGGAATAAGCAGTAAGCCCTGCTAGCCATGGCATGAAAACCACACACACACACACACACACACACACACACACACACACACACACACACACACACACACACCAATAAACAAAATCTTGTAACCCAACATTACATCAAAACTATGCTTATAAAAAGATTGTTCTAAATGTTATCTTTCAAACTCTTTATTTAAACTGGATGGGAATTCCAGGAGAGCTCAAGCATCCCACAAAACACTTCTATAGCAATGCCTACTGATCATGACCAGGATTACCAATACAGAAGATGAAAATAGGGCCTTGGAGTCCATACATGCAAAGTAAGATCTCAAATCCTTTGAGAAGTCCTTAATTAATTTATCCAAGTCCTTAAGTATGGATGTCTTAATATGCAAACATTTAATTCTCAGCTGAGATGACCTCATGTTTTTAATTTTTAAAGTTTGTTTATACATTTATAATATATATTTATATATACATTGTATATACATTTATCCTGTTATCAGAGAAAATACTCTGATGATTACAATCATTTGGAAATTGGTTAAATTCCTTATGAGTAAACTTTTCATTTGCACTTATATAAATTTATCTTCTGCATATGTTGGATGTATTTTTCTATATTCTATCAGCAACAGCATGCTTATTTTTGTGCTGTTCAAATACTCTCAATCGTTGCTCTTTGAGTCTCTGCTTTATTTGATTAATTGTGAAGAGTGTCAAAATATATTTCATTCATATAGACTTGCTAGAATATTTTGGCAAAAGTTCTCTCCTTATTTTGAATATATATTTTTAATTACGTCTTAGATAAAGTTAGAATTGATAGTTTTCCTCTGATAAATTGAACCTTTTGACATAAGTACCTTATTAACATTTTTGCCTTAAAATCTTTTCTCTGATAGAAGCATACACACATATACACACGCATACACACACACGCGTGCGCGCGCACACACACACACACACACACAGTCTAACTAGGGTCAAGGTTTGTAGCCTATGAGTTCTCTATCATTTTAATATCTACATCTGCATTGATATGTAAGTTTTTATTGAATCTGACAGTTTTATCTTCATGGAGTATTTACTCTATATTAATATAATAGCTATATAAGTCAATAATTTAAATTTCATTTTAATTTAAAAGAATATTACTATTTGCCATGTGTCCTACTTCTTTGAATTTCTATCTTATTTGATTTTTTAAAAAAATTACCATTTTCCATAAGGGTGTTCTACTTCTTTGAATTTCCTTCTCCTTTGCCTAACTTTGAATGAACTAAAATTTACATTATTTTAGTTCTACTTTCCATTCCTTAATATTATTTTACTCTCAGTATTTATATTATTAACACAACCAAATATTAGAAAACAAATTCTAAATTTATAAAAATCGGTGTTAAATTATATCTTTGTCCATGCATTTAAAAAAAAACTTCAAAGCAGCTGTGGCTGGAGATAAATAATAGCAGGTAAGTCTCTTGCCTTGCACACAGCTGATTAGGGTTTGAACTTTAGAACCACATAAGATCAACTGAACATTGCAGGAGTGAAACCTGACTAGAGTCAAGTCTTGAGCATTCCTGGGTGTGACACCCCAAATCAAAACTAAGTTTTTAAAAAATTTTAATTCAATTAATATCATGTTTAATATTTGACTTGTATTTGTGTGATTTTGTAGTGAAAAGATGTCATTCATTTTATTTTGCAGTGAATGTTAATTTGAAGATTTTTTCTTTTTTGTCCTTTTACAACTTTTTACACACAATAAATTGTTTTATTCACTTCTCTCTTGGAATTTGTTTTAGATGACTATTTTAGATGATTTCTGAAAACTTTTTATTAAAATTTGACTGGTTATAAAAGTCTAGATTAATCTTTTATTTCGTTGATCTTTGAAGATCAAAGTTTACTTATATTCGTTGCTTCTGTTTAAAGAGTATGTTTTTAGGCAAGTTGTAACTCCTTTGAAAATAATATTTTTATCAACTGCCTTATGATTTTTGTTGTTAGTTTTCAGTATTCAATACAGAGTGTTTCCAAATATCTTCCACTTATAACTCAGATTTCATTTTAATTTGTATTTATACTTAAGTAATTGTCTCTTAAGTGATTATTAAACCCTACTTATATATATATATATATATATATATATATATATATATATGACTTAGTGTTGTATAAATATAAAATATAAAGTCCTAGGGTTGGGGAATGAGGCCTCCCTCAGCTCAGCCCAGCGCCTGAAGGTTGCATGGTAAAGGCAGAGAAATGATCCATAGGCAGCTAAGATTTTCTTGCAGCCTCTTTTTGATGTCCTCCAAGCACCCTTCTGCCCCTGTGCTGGCTCTCTCTCCTCCCCTATTCTTTATTCCCAACAACAGTCTCTCCCTGGTGTGGGTGGGTCTGACTATCCAGGTGGAATAAACAGGAAGTTGGGGGAGAGGTAATATCTTAACATATAAATTAAGTGTTTTTATTTATTTCTTTTTTGTTTGTTTTCTATATTTTTAGATGTGAGTGTATGTTTACTGTCTTTCTACTTTTTCATCTGGCCAATGAATTAGGCTTCTATTTATCTCTCAACAGTATTTAATATTGAATTAGATGTATTGAGTTAAATTGTTCTAATTTATTATTCATATATAGAATAGATATAAATTTAAACATATGATGTGGTGTCTGGAAAAGAGGTGACCTTTGATTTTAGGGTGTAACCTTTTAACTTTTTATTTTATTTATTTATTTATTTTTTTTTTTTTATTTTTTTTTTTTTTTTGGTTTTTGGGTCACACCCGGCAGTGCTCAGGGGCCACTCCTGGCTCCATGCTCAGAACTTGCTCCTGGCGGGCACGGGGGACCATATGGGACACTGGGATTCGAACCAATGACCTTTTGCATGAAAGGCAAACGCCTTACCTCCATGCTCTCCCGGGCCCCAACCTTTTAACTTTTGATTTCGATGCGTTACTTTTGATTTTCTAGGATCTTTTGAGTTTTTTTTTTTTTAAGTTTGACATTTTGAGTTTTTCTGACTTGAACATATTATCTCATTTTTTATATTAGCTAGTTTTTCCCTAACTGCCCAAGGTCCCTGATAGGCAAAGCTTGGCGGATTCCCCAAGCATAAGGTAGTCCTGTCCCTGAAAACCTCTTCTTGGTTTAAAGATTTTTTTTAGCAAGTTATTTCAAAATCCCTGACAGGCAGGCAGAGCCTCACTGCCCAGGGCCGACTATGGCCAAGTCCATAATGCAAAATGGAGATATCTCTGCCCTGTCAGGAAAGGACATTCCCTGAGCTAAATCAGTCATCCAAGAAATCACCTAAGAGGACAACCCTTATAGAAAGAAACATCAGGCACAAGGTGGGATTTCTGTGAGATCATGAAGGGACAGGATTTGAGCCACTTCCTGATGTTGTCATTGGCGAAATTCAAACTCATACACTCTGTACTACCTAATAGAATGCTTTGATCTGATTGCTAAGGACCCCCAAAACAAACAAAAAAAAAACCTGGGTGTTATGATGCTGGGTGGGGGTAGGGGGTGTCTCACTGCAGAGTGGGCCCAGAGTGCTCTGATTAAACCTGCGTGTGATTGCATCTTCAAGGTTTGTGGTTCCTCATTCTGCATCGGATGTTTTTCTTCCTGGGGCCCCTGGGCATCCCAGAGCCCTGGGATCCCGCCCCTGGATGGAGGAATCTCTAGCTCCTGGACCACCATTCCAGGACCAGATCATTTAGGTGGATTGAACAATATAAATTAAATGATTTTTTTTAGCTTCTGGTTATTTATTGTTGGATCCTGTCTGTGACAGAAGGAACCCTGTAGAGCAATTGTTTCTGGGATTCTCCTTAAGGGGAAATGATTAGAAAGACACTGCTTCAGGGATGGGGAAGGACAGTATAAAAAGTGGCCAACCCCAAAAGGCACATGAAAAAATGCTCCTCATCACTAATCATCAGGGAGATGCAAATCAAAACAACTATGAGATACCACCTCACATCACAGAGATTGGCCCACATCACAAAGAATGAGAATAATCAGTGCTGGCAGGGATGTGGAGAGAAAGGAACTCTTATCCACTGCTGGTGGGAATGCTGTCTAGTCCAGCCTCTATGGAAAGTAATATGGAGATTCCTCCAAAATCTGGAAATTGAGCTCCCATTCGACCCAGCTATTCCACTCCTAGGGATATACCCTAAGAACACAAAAATTCAATACAAAAACCCCTTCTTCACATATATATTGCAGCACTATTCACAATAGCCAGGCTCTGGAAACAACCAAGATGCCCTTCAACAGACGAATGGCTAAAGAAAAAGTGGTACATATACACAATAGAATATTATGCAGCTGTCAGGAGAGATGAAGTCATGAAGTTTTCCTATACATGGATGTACGTGGAATCTACCATGCTGAGTGAAGTAAGTCAGAGGGAGAGAGAGAGAGAGACGCAGGGGGGCTGGGAGATAGCATGGAAGTAAGGCGTTTGCCTTTCATGCAAAAGGTCATCGGTTCAAATCCCGGTGCCCCATATGATCCCCTGTAAAAAAAGAGAGAGAGAGAGACGTCTGAGCGTCACCGGGTGTGTCTCACTCATCTATGGGTTTTAAAGAAAATAAAAATCATTTTTGCAACAATCATCAGA
>PVKC010015955.1:0-21098 GCA_004027635.1 Crocidura indochinensis
TTTTTTTTTTCTTTTTCTAGATTACTCATAACAAAGTCAGTTGAGTTAGGGCTTGTGTCATTGGGACCATACAAATTAGTGCCTTGGAAGACTAATGTAATAGTAGCTTTCACTTCAGTTTAGCTACAAACCTATTTGTGTTCTCATTAAGAACAAATATTCTGAGTGAGTTTAAACTCATCATAAATATTTAAGTGGCATTACTTCTAAAATGAGAGCTTCTTCCTCGCCTTTATTCATTAAAATCATTTGTGATTATTCCCAAAGAGAACATAACAAGTATGTCCTCAATATTCATGTAGAGTCTCTAAGGCACACACCATAAAAATAGTAGACAATAATTCTTCAGAATACATGTGCCTTCAATTATTTTGTTTACATACCTGGAAGAATTTATGTATTTGGGGTTTCCTTTTTGGTACCATCTTTAGAACTCTTGAATACAAAGATTCGGTCTAGAAAACACTCAAAAAGACAATTTAATTTCTGAAAATTTACTGCTTCACACATGAGAAAACATAATTTAATAACAATGACAATAATTATGTTAATTAAAGGAGAGAAATTTACTGAGCAATCCCCTATTAATACCTAGTATATATTATTCTATATAAGATCTGTGAATTTAATATGCTTTATCCTGACTTCTGGAATGTTTCTTGTTATGTTTTAGGACAATATCTTTGTGATAACTGTTCACCTCCAGGGAAAGAATAATATGCTCTGTCAATAGATGCTACTTAAGGGGCTAATTAAAATAGTAGTGTCAAATATGCTATAATTTTTTCAGGTGCTATAATTTATTTTTTAACATTTGCTAATGTTTATTTGTTTATTTTGTTTTGTTTTTGTTTGTTTTGGGGCCACACTCGGTGATGCTCAGGGGTTATTTCTGGCTCTGTGCTCAGAAATTGCTCCATATGGTGTACCATATGGGACGCCAGGGGATCAAACCACTGTCCTAGACTATCGTCGGCAAGATAGAAGCCTTACTTACCCCTAGCACCACCAGTCTGGTCGCACCTTTTTTTTTTTTTAATAATTTTTATTGTGACCAAAGTGAATTACAAATCTTTCACTGTAATATTTAAGGTACATAATGATAATGTAGCAGGGCTATTCCCACCACCAGTGTTGTACTCCCTCTCCACCCTTGTTCTCAACATACATCCAGTATCTCACTGCTTTACTCCCCGGACTGCTAGTGTAACTGTTCCCCTCTATGGATAGCTTGTTGTAGATTGGGTATCATTTCTGGTGCCATTGACTTTGGGTTTGATGTTTAAGCCTGATCATTTTTTTATTTCTTCTCAATGTTCATACAACTTTTTGATCCTGGTATCATCTTTCCCCCCACCCAACCCCCCAATTCATGAGGCAGAACAAGATGATTCGAGTTATGTGATTCTGTTTGAAAAAAAAGTAAAGAAAAATAACTGGGAAGAGTCCATCTAGAGGTTATATAGTATACATATATGTGTGTGTATATATATACATATATATGTATACATGTATATGTATATATACATATATCTATTTAAAAGAAGAAAGAGGAAGAAAAGAAAAAGAAACAGAAAAACAAAAAAAAAATACAAACAAAAATCCAAAACCAGCAACTACAAAAAAGCACAACAGCAACAAGAAGACAACAACCAAATAATAACCACAAAAATGAAAAATAAAAAAAAAATAATGGGTTAGCAAGATTTTGAGGCTTTTTATTTTATTTATTTATTTTTTTCAAAGGCACAGTAAGTATTGGGGAAATTAGAAAGGGAATTCCCTTTTTTGTTTGTTTTGGGGCCACACTCAGTGAGCTCAGGGGTGATGTCCTTGACGCATATTGACATGGGAACAACTATAGGCTCCATACACGCTCATTTCTTTATCTACTGTCTTCAATAGAAACTCTTATTTTTTTATATTTTGTTTATTCAAACAAAATTTGATGTAACTTTAAATTATATTTTAAAATAGCATTTCATGCTTTTACTGATCCACAGTGTCCATCAGTATAAATGCCTGAACCAGAGCATTAGTAATAATCTAACCATGATTAATGTCATTATTATAATCATCACTATCCATCTGCTTTTGTTTCCATATTACTGGCTTCACCTCACTCAGTTCATAAGTCCACAAGGCCATAACAAAGGACAATTTTCCTTGTATTTTTATTCATACTGTCTAAAATGGCTCCACAATTTTATGGTCCCACAATTCATGAGGCACTTACCCTCGTCTCTGGGAAATTAATTGCCCCCAAATACTGGCTGCATTCTAGTCATAGCTAGAGTAGAAGAAACATCTGAACCAGTAAATTCTTGCATTTTAAGCCTAATAATTACATAATTATTTGAATTCTATAAAAATATAGAATTCAAAATAAGAATTAGTCTGTCCTGAATTTTAAATAAAGGGTAGCAAACTTGGTAGAAAAGAATTGATCACTTTCTTCATGACAGCAATGAAGAAGCAAGGATGAAACCTAATTTTTGAAAAATAGCAATAAAATAATCAGTGAAGTCCTGGCAGTAATTCCATTTAACTCAAGCTTTCCAGTCCTACCCCATTATACCCTGAATCAGATATATGCATAAATATCCACACCACTCTTTCTGAGAGATTAATGCATCTCATATAATATACTACTCCTATCCTTTTTACTTTCAAATACTCATTTCTATATGTATTTTACAACATTCTCTATTAAATAAAATTATTTCCTTCTTTAAAAATATTGGACTCATTTCTGTTCATCTCCTTAGTAAGTTTCAAGTTATTTTTTTATTCATTCACCCTTCCATCTTGTTTCACCAGGAATCCCCCTTAGTCTCCAAATGCACTTCTGTTTCCCTTCACTTTGTCACCAAACTGGTGAAGAGAGAAGCCTGCAATTTGAAAAATAAGTTCTGATCTCAGCTGACTACATTCAACACTGTGCTAAGCATTTTACTTTTATGAACAAAAATCTTAGAGCTCTGCCTATTGCATGACTCTGCTTCTACCTCCTGTTTTTCCTCCACCCCATTAAGTCTGGCAAGCTGTCTTCCTTATCTTCATCACATTGCATAAGCATTTGTCTTAAATGGTCCATATGGATTCCCAAATAACTGAATTCAAGTTTTTTTTTTCCTATTTTCTCTCTGACTTTTAAATCATGTGAAAGTGATGTCTTATGCTAGGTAGAAATATGTTCACCCATTTAATATGCCTAAAATCTAATCTGGGTTACACAAATCCCTGGGTTATACATTATATTAAAAAAGGGAACTTGCTATGTGATAATACTTATCAACCTTGGCATAAGAAATTACATGAATTATCTAGGTTGGTACAAACTAATCATATAAATCCTTTAACACTGAAGGTCAATTAAGGAGATGTGATAAAAACAAAAGAGGCATAAAATGGAGTCAATCTACCATTACATTGCTGACTCTAAAGATGGATTAAGAGAGAAACCTAGAAATATATCCAACCTCTAGTATTGAGAAGGTCCCTCAGTCAGTAACCAACAAGGAACTGGAAACATATTACTGAAAAATAAAGTTAATTCTGCCAATGGTTGTTAAAATTGTAAACAAATTTTCCTTGAGGATCCTTAATGCAGCCCTCTGATGTACTGATTTTTAGTTATATTAGATCCATGACAGAACTATGATATACAGATCTGAAGAAAGTAATTTGGTGATGTTAAATTTACAAAAGTCATGTTTATTTATTATGGCAACTACAGAAGACTACAACTTTCTTCTTTATGAAATGCTCTCCTTCACTTTTGTAATTATAAAATCCCAGTTCTAAGCATATTTTCTTGAACTCTTCCTCCATAACTCTCCTCCTTTTCTTCCTATATGTATTTATTATTTTTTGTTTTTAATTTCATGATAATGTGATTAGATTTTTAACTTGAATTGCTTGAACTCAAACGACACTTAAAGCAATACTCTTGCATCTATCCACTGCCCAACTAACTGATAGTCATCCTCCTTCTCCTCCTCATCATCATCATTATCATCATCTAAATAATCTACATGTATAATATATTCAGTATATACAAAACTGGACTTACAATCTTTACTGCAATAGTTTCTTTTCTTCCTGATTATTCTATTTACTTACCACAATTCTCAAAGCCACCAGATTTTAAAACTTCAAATAATTTTCCTTATCTCTTAAAGCAACCTAGAAATTAGTGAACTGGTAAATTCCTTGAATAGATGAAATGGAAGACAGAGTTTTCAAGTGTAGACACATATTTTCTGCCACTGCCAAAAGTACCAACAGTAGTAGAGTAAAAATAATCTATTTTAATTCTTCTTTCTATCTCCTTGCTCCCACCAGTCCTTTCCATTGGCTAAGTCAATAGGAAGCTGTTGACTATTCACATAGAGTCAGGGAAACTAAGATTACAAATGCCAGATCTCTTAAAATTTTGATATAAAATTACTTTATATTAAAATTAAAATTTAAACTTAATCACTTATCTAACACATATCTTAGTTTTAATCCTCATTTTTCACTTGATATTTTAATGGTTTATTCATCAGCTTCCTGCCTCATCTGATTCTTCAATATCTAATAATACTATTGCCAGATGCATGTTTTTAAAACTCTAATAAAATTATAAAATATTTTCTTTAAATATTACAATATTTCCAATTAACGACTAAGAATAATTTAAAATCCTTATATTTTTGTCTCCTGAGTAGTAGATAGTTATTTTTTGCATCCAATAACCCATCTTTCTCAAAATTCATGCCCTTGTATAGTCCCCTCCTATAGTGAATTTATGTTTGCCCATGTAACTTTAGCAAGATTAATGCAAGCAGACTTAATAATACATGTGAAAACTGAGGTTTATCCAATGAGGATTCTGTATATGGGATGGGGTCTAAACACTATGAAAAGTAGCAAAACTATAAATATAAGGAAAAAGCATTAAAAAGAGACATCATATAAGAGTAGAGTGTTTTTCCCCTTTTGGGGACCACACCCAGTAGCACTTGCAGCCCCAAGTAATTTTTTGATATTTCCTCCGATCCATGAAAGTTCCCAAGTGAGACTAGCAGAAGAGCCACTCAGATCAGCCTACTCACAGAACATGAGCAGATTAAGTAGTTGCATTTTTGCTCTGAAATTTTGTCCCTAGTTATCTACCCTAAATAAATATTGACATAAATATACATGTAAATTAATATTTGCATTCACATGAGCATACACAATGTGTATATACTTAATTACCAAATTTTAGGATGGCTGATAAACAGAAAAAAGCCAGAATTCTTCAGCATCTCATAATTGTAGCAAATTGAATTTTGTAATAAATTATTCAATAATATTGTAATTGATCACCTTTTATAAGCAAACTTTATTTTCTATATATGGCATTAAAAACACAGAATCTCAGTCATCCATTCTATGCTTACCTTTGATTACTATTTCTAATTACCTTTTACTATTGGCAATCATCATAGGTTTTCTCACATACATATACCTACAGTTTCTAGATCTACAGCCTCAGAATGTAGCGTCCTGCTAGTTGACATATGGGGGAGAAGGAAAATGAGGGCATTGATGGTGAGAATGTTGCTCTGATGGAGGGAGTGTTTTTTTTATGACTGAAACACAACTACAATCATGTTTGTAATCATAGTGCTTAAATATATTATTTAAATAAATAAATAAATAAAAGTATTTCTCCATTCAATGTGACTTTTCCACAACAATAAAAATCATTTTCTACAAAAGTGTTAGTGGTTTCTATGAATATAATTATTTCTTTTTTTTCTATGTATCCCCTTTATATTTTATTCCTATATACTATTTACATTGCATTATTTTTTATTAATTCCCCCAAGAACTGGTAGCACCAGGATAACAAGAATCCTAAATCACTTGTTTCTCTTGCCAGCACTCAGGACAATTTATGAGATATGCCTAGTATATATCTCTTCAATGTGTGTGAACTAATAAATTTATTTTATTATCTTGTTTAATTAGTCATTGACATCAGAAAGTGCTCAAAAACTTGTACATTAAACTGCATATTTATTTAGGATGTTATACAAGTCTTGCTGTATTTTAGATATTATATCAACATTAAACACTATGTAGCTTGCAAAATGCTTGAAACTTTGAAAATTAAAGTTACCTTTACTTTTAACTTTAAATTTTAAAATTTGAATTTTAAGTTTAAATTCTTCCTTTATTATTCTATAACTAATTTTCTTATTCTTATTTTTCTATGTGCTTCTTTCTTTCCTCAGATTTAATTTCCTTTTCATTCACAAGAACAGGGATATCTTTCAGGCAGACTGCACACTACCCAAACTCCCATGACCAAGTCTGTGGTGATGTAGGGGTCACACAATTATATTAATCTGACCCCTTTCATTCTCTGTAGATTCATTTTCTGTGCCTTCTATCAACAAAATGGTGTTTCAGAGACCTAACCCTTTGAGAGTAAATTTTAATTTAATCACTTAAAGAGTATTAGTATCACCAAGTTCTTGGTTAACACAAGATATCTAGGGTAGCATTATAAATATTTTCCAATATCCACTAAGGGAAGAAGGCATGGTAGACCAAATAGATTATAAATACAGAGTAATTTTCATGGAAAATTAAAACTAGATACTATCAATAAGTTTTACCTCAATCTAAGATCTTTGATCATGTCATTTGAAAGAATCTACCTACCTATAAATATGCCTTTACAAAAAGAGTGTGCATAATTCTAAATTATAAACCAGGTTTATATCCATTTAATATAGTAGAAAATGCAATGCTTACTCTGATACACTAGCTTGAATCCAAGTTTATAATGCATTGACTAGGATATTGCACTCTATCACCCTCCATGTTTCTTCAGCTGTAAAACAAGGATAAAAATTCTTATCTCAGGTGGTTTTGAGAGGTACTTGTATGAACGAAGGAGAAGCATATTGACTGGCATGTTACAGGTGTTCAGATGCTGAAAATAAATATCAGGGTTGGCATTCTTAACAAATCTGTTTCTCTCACTAACACTTAGATCCAGAGTTATGTAAAGTATTCGCCCTGCACCTGGTCTTTTACAGAAGAGTCATTTTAATGTTTATTTCTCTTCACTATTCCAGTTTTTTTTTTTTCAGTTTTCTTCCTTATGTTAAGGCAGTTCTTGAATTTCTGGATCATCAGTTTCATTCTGACTCAGCAACCCTCACAACAGAGCACTTTCTAGTTGGCAGGTAGAGTTTTACCCCTGGCCAATATCTTTGCTATCAATTAAATTGAGAGAGATATATATGCAAGATTCATAGTTGCTGATTTCAAGGAATTTATAATCCATGAACTGAATTCATCTGTTTGCAAATAGGTATAAATAAATCATGCTTTACATTGTTATCTTTTTTAAAGGTTTTTTTTTTTGTTGTTGTTGTTTTGGGCCACACCCATTTGATGCTCAGGAATTACTCCTGGCTAAGGGCTCAAAAATTGCCCCTGAATTGGGGGGACATATGGGACACCGGGGGATCTAACTGCGGTCCTTCCTTGGCTAGCACTTGCAAGGCAGACATTTTATAACCTCTAGCGTCACCTCACCGGCCTCACTTTACATTGTTTTATATAATATTTGTGATCACTTTTTTTTTGTTTTGGGGGGTCACACTGGTGGTGTCAGGACTTATTTCTTGTTCTGTACTCTGAGATCACTCACTTCTGGAGATACTTAGGGAACCATATGTGGTACTGAACTATAAGTGGGATGAAACAAGGTCCATAGCCAAAGTGGCTACATGTAAGGCAAGTGCCTCACCTCCGGTAAAATTTCTTCAATCCTATATTATTTTATAACAATCTTATCTTTCATATAATATGTAATTTAAGCTCCCAGGACTACTGACATAGGCATAGCAAGTATTTGTATGTCAATAATAAAGCTGAAAATGGAAGCTTAGGAATTCTGAGAAATGTACTTAGGACCACAGAGGAATGCTGTGACAGAACCCAAATCAGTAAAATTAATAATAATTTGAGTCTTTAAAGAGCAAGTCAAATCCTCTTTTCAGTGACACTGGTCTTCCTTTCCTTTCCTTTCCTAGCCTCCAGTTTCTTCGTGACTTTAGTATATAACTGAAGGTATGAGATAGTCAGATCATTCATTTATTTAAAACATTTTTGAATCACTATAGCTTACAAATCTGTGTTAGGTATATGACTGTGGGATGTCACAATAAGCCATAATACTTTTAGAGTGACGGTAACAAGGGAGAAAAAAAATCATAAGTACCTCATAAGTACTTCTATTAATGAAAGCCAAGAAAGGCTATCAAGGAGAGAGCCTTTAAAGACTAATTCTTGAGTACTTAAATCCAATCAGAGCTCGGAGTGAGAGTTTTAAGAAAGGCAGATTCATGTATCAGACTTCAACTCTATTTCTATTGCAAGTAACCCTGCACATAGAGATACTAGTCTATTGTCTGTTTAATTTGATCATTATAGTCTATTTGGGATGCAATGATTAGTTTTATGTAATAGCCTGAATGGGCCACAGGGCATTCAGGATAGGTTAAATGTTATTCTGTGTGTATATGATGGTGATTTTTGATGAAATCAATATATGAATAAAGAAAATTGCTTTCTCGGAATGACTTAATCCATTCTATAGAAGACCTAAGACAAATCAAAGATTGAATTAGTTTTTTTTTTCCCACTGTGCTTGATTGTTTTAAAACTGAAACCTAGTCTTCTGTCTTTGAACTGAGTAAGTTATCTGACCTTTGAACTCACCCTGGAATTTTCCCACAAGGTTTTAAGATTTTTACCACAGATTTTGAACTAATGTGCATCCATAAACATAAGAAATGATTTTTATAACAAATATTTTACTCTAGATACATAAATTTCCTATTGAAAAATGGAAGATGAATATGCAACCTCTTATCTCTTCCCTTGCTGATAGTATGTATGAATTCTGGAAGCAATAGGGGAATCTAAGTAAGATCAAAAAACAGAAAGGAGGAAATTCTGTTCATGATTTACATAACACTTGTAAACACTAGGGACTCAATTTTCCTTATAGGTGGCCTTTAGTTATTGTACTTGTTGAAATTTCTTGTAAAGTTCAAATTATCACTAGTCCCACATTGGGCTTGTGACTTTCCTCACATCTCAAAGTATTTGGGGATCACTGGGTTGTTCCCTTGCCTCTGTCAGGTATTCAGGAGTTAGGCAAGACTTCCCTAACCTAGAAGCTTCACCATCCTAAAATTCTAATACTTCATGATTAAGGATCTGGTGGGGAGGGTGGTTCTGTACTGGGCTTTGCTATCTTCAGAATCTCTCTTTAATAAGAAACATATCTCATTCACTTGGTGCCTCAGAGTCCTACAAGTGAGGATTTCATCTCCATAAAGTTCACAGCATTCAACAGGGCTCAATTATTTTTGTTCACTCTAAGCTTTTGCTTTCCTGATCTCATGAAAGCTTTATCTAGACAGGCAAAGGCAAAAATTGCAAAGGGGAGTTGGAGCAATAATACAGCAGGCATGGTGCTTGCCTTGCATGCGACTCACCGGATTTGATTCCCAGAACTCCATTTAGTCACCTGAACCCCACCAAGAGTGATCCCTGAGCACACAACTAGGAATAGCGGCTGGACACCACTATGTGTGGCTCAATACCCCATTCCCAAAAAAACAGATCTAGAAAGAAGAAAAACTTGAGAAGTCACACAGTCTTGTTTGCATATGTAGCTCAGTTTTTGATCACTGCAGTCAGTAATTTGACTCGGTTCTCCAAAAACTTGATTATTTGACTGTTTACTAAGAAATGCTACTCAATGAATCAGGAAAATATTTGAAGAATAAGATGAAAAATATGATTAAAAATCAAGAAAAGTTTTGGGTACCACTTTTATTCTGACTAGCAAGTCCTGGAAATAGTGATTTCTCACTAATGAAAGACATACAAAAAATAATATGAGTAATATTATGAATATAAACTTAATAAAATACATATTTTAATTTTTGTACAACCCTTTGCTCCTGAGATATTATTGAGGGAAGTGAAATTAATCATTAAGCAATGTATCAAAAATTCTCTTTCTAAAGAAAAGTAGAACTGAATCCTATCCCAAACTCAACATTTTAATTTTCATCTCTTTTCACTTTCCTATTAAACACACTTTCTTACTTAGCATCCTTTTTTAAGGTTTATCCATTATCTTCTACTTAAAGCACCTTTGTAAGAATGAGAATAGGTATTGGTACTCTTTACAGGTATCTGAGACCTGGGCTGGAAAAAATAAGGCAAATCTATCATAGGCTACACTAGCACCTTGTCTACCCCTTGCCAGCATCAAAGTTTATAAACAAAGCCAGTAAATAGCATAAGTTAGCAAGAAGCACAAAATAGCCTGATATGGTCCAACAGACATGGTAGAGTCCCAACACTCTTATTAAATTCCAGGAAATATAGCAAAAGGTACAGAAAAGAGCATGACTCTGAACATGGTATATAGAAGTGGGATGGAGCCAAGAGAAAAATCTAGTTTCCTGAAAGGGGGGCCAGCATGAATTAGGCAAATTAATTCCTCCTATAGGCCCACAAGATAAATTGTATAAAAACTAGTTCTTATTGTTGTTTAATTTTGTGTGCTTTACAACCTTGATCATGATTGAGTTTTAGTCATACTATATTCCAATACCCATCACTTAACCAATGCATGTTTTCCACCACCAATGTCCCCATTTTCCCTCCCACCATTTCCCAAAATATTATCATAGTGAATCTTTCTCTACTCTAACTACACTCATCTATCCTGATGGCTGCATAATATTCCATTGTGTATATGTACCACAGTTTCTTTAGCCATTCCTCTGTTGAAGGGCATCTTGGTTGTTTCCAGAGTCTGGCTATCATTAATAGTGCTGTGATGAATATAGGTGTGAGGACGAGATTTTTGTATTGGATTTTTGTGTTCCTAGGGTATATGTCTAGGAGTGGTATAACCGAACAAATGGAAGCTCAATTTCCAATTTTTTGAGGAATGTACACATTGTTTTCCATAGGGCTGGACTAGACAGCATTCCCACCAGCAACAAATGAGAATTTCTTTCTCCATGCATCCCTGCCAACACTGTTTTTTCTTGTTCTTTGTGATGTGTGCCAGTCTCTGTGGTTTAAGATGGTACCTCATTGTTGTTTTGATTCGCATCTCCCTGCTGATTAGTGATGTGGAGCTTTTTTTCATGTGCCTTTTGGCCATTCATATTTCTTCTTCTTTTACTAATACTTTTTATTTTGACTAAAGTGGATTACAAATTATTCACAGGTATTTCAGGTACATAGTGACATTGAATCAGGGGCATTCCCAATGTTGTCCTCCCTCCATCCAAGTTCCCAGAATGAGTATTTCTTCTTTGAGAAAGTGGCTGTTCATTTCTTCTTATATTTTGATGGGGTTATATGTATTTTTCTTGTTAAGTTATGTCAGTACCTTGTATATCTTAGAAATTAGACCCTTATCTGATGAGTATTGCATGAATAGCTTCTCCCATTCTGTGGGTGGCTTTTGTATCCTAGGCATTATTTCCTTTGAGATGCATAAAATTCTCAGCTTAATATAGTTCCATTTGTGTATCTCTGCTTTGACTTATTTGGTGAGTGCTGTTTCTTCCTTGAATATGTCTTTAGTTTCAATGTCTTGGAGTGTTTTACCTACATGTTGTTCCATATACCTATGGTTTCAGGTCTGATATCAAGTTATTTAATCCATTTTCATTTTACCTTGGTGCATTGTGTTAGCTGGAGGTCTGAATTCATTTTTTTTTTGCAAATGGCTGACCAATTGTGCCAACACAATTTTAAAAAACTTCCCTTGCTCCATTTTGCATTTCTTGCCCCTTTATCAAAAATTAAATGATTGTATATCTGGAGAGCATACTCTGAATACTCCAGTCTATTCCACTGATATGAGGGTCTGTCTTTGTTCCAATACCATGCTATTTTAATGACTATTGCTTTGTAATACAAATTAAAATTGGGGAAAGTGATGCCTCCTATATTTCTTTTCCCAAGGGTTGCTCTTAGTGGATAAAAATGGAAAGAAGTGGGGCCTGAGCGGTGGTACAAGGCATAAGATGTTGGCCTTGTACACGCTAGCCTTGGACTGACTGTGGTTTGATCTCTCGGTGTCCCATATGGTCCCCCAAGTCAGGAACAATTTCTAAGCTCATAGCCAGGAGTAATCCCTAAGTGTCAACAGGTGTGGCCGAAAAACCAAAAAAGAAAAAATTGAAAGACGTTCCACTAAGGTCAGGCACTAGGCAATAATGTCCACTCTCTCTACTCTTATTCAACCTAATGTCAAAAGTCCTCCCAATAACAATCATACAAGAAAAGAAAATCAAAGGAATCCAAGTCAGAAAAAAGGAAGTCAAACTATCTTTTTTTGCTGATGACATGATGATTTACATTGAAGACCCCAAAGAGTACATACAAAAAGCTCTTAGAAACAATAAATCAATACAGCAAAGTGGCCAGGTACTTTGCTGAGGAGAAAGAGATTGAAGAGTCTATCCCATTTAAAACAGTGTCCAAAACTATCAGGTACCTAGGAATCAACTTAACAGGAGAGGTGAGAGATCTATATTATAAAAACCTCATCACACTTCAAAAATAAATAGAAGGCCTACAAAATGGAATAACATTCCATGCCCCTGGATTTAAAGAAGCAATATCATCAAGATAAAGCCAACTAAACCATATAGATTCAATGCAAAAAACAATTCAAATTCAGGCAATTTTAAAATTTGTTTAAAACCATAAAAGACCTAGTTTAGACAAAGTCATATGAAAAACAAGAAGCTGGCATCTCATTATCTAACTTGAAGCTCCATATCGCAAAGAATTCTTCAATGATAGGATGCCAATGGCAAGAGCAATAGCATCAAACCTGAATACATGTGATTACATCAAATTAAAAAATTGTCAGTATGGAAAAGAAACATGGGCTAAAATTAAAAAACAGCAACTGAATGGGAGAATGTTTTTGCACTCAACACCTCAGATAAAGATTTGATATCTAGGACATAAAAAGTACTCACAAAGATTAACTCTGCAACTCTAATAAAAAACAATTAAAATGGGGAGAGAAAATGAGCAGATACTTCTCTGAAAAAGATGAATAGATGGCCAACACACACATGAAAAATGCTCATTGCTAGTCATTAAGGAAATTCAAATCAAGACAACAATGAGGTATCTTACACCAGTGGGGATGCCACATATCAAAAATAATAAAAATAATCTCTGTTGCCAGGGATATGGTAAGAAAGAAACTTTCACTCCCTGTAGTTGGGAATTCTACCTCATCCAATCTCTATGAAAAGCAGTATGGAGGGTTCGCAGTAAACTCAAAATTGAGCAATTCCTCTTTTTGGTATCTATTATCAGGACAGGAAATCATTCATCTAAAAGTATGCATGCACAACACTATTTATAGTAGCCAAGACTTTGAATAAACCTAGATGTACAACCACAGATGAGTGGATCATGAAATGTGGTACATATATACAATAGAATACTACATATCTATAAGTAATAATAATAATTCGCAGCTGCATGGATTGAACTGTTAAATGAAGTAAGCCATAAAAAGAATATAAATAGTGAATGATGTCACATATATGTAGTATTTAGAATAACTGTATGAAGAATTGCAATGATCTAAATAGGAGTTGTCTCAAACAATCTTGGTCTCAGAGTATAATGAGAAGTAAGAAAACCGAGTGGAAGAGAAGAAAAACATATATAAAAGGATGGGGGCAATAAGCCTCATGGTCTTGGGTTTCATTAGTAGTATTAAAAAAGAACAGAACTAAATATCCAAGCCAAACTCAACAACAACAGAATAAAGATACCCAAACTTTGACAATTTAAACTTAAAATGGGCCTGTTATACTGTCATCAGGCAAGGGTTGTTATGGGATGCATTTGGGGAACATTGGTAGAGGGAGGTAGACACTGGTGGTTGGACTGTCCCTGAATCATTGTATGTCTGAAACCCAAGTATGAAGGACTTTGTAAATCACAATGGTTTTAATAAAATTAAAATTAGAAAAGGAAAGAAAAGAGAGGGAAAAATTGCACTTAGTGAAGTCTGTAACTTTATCCCTCCAGCAGAAGGAGATGGAATAAGTATCCTAGATGGTGAAGGCAGTAGAAAAACTGGTTCCAATGCTCACTTTATTTTGAACATCATGATTACTTTTACTGGGCTATTCTAGCCCCTCCTAGATATGAAAGCAGCATATGCACATGTAGAAAGGTTAGGCTACAAAGAAGGTGAGCACCTCATTTTGGGGCATATTCTGTCCCACTCACTAGCACTTTAGCTTTACAGTTCTCCAGATCAGTAACCAGCACAGAAATCACAATGGCGTACATGTTTAATAGAGCTTTGCCCGGGAGATAGCATGGAGGTAAGGCGTTTGCCTTTCATGCAAAAGGTCATCGATTCGAATCCCGGTGTCCCATATAGTCCCCCGTGCCTGCCAGGAGCAATTTCTGAGCATGGAGCCAGGAATAACCCCTGAGCAATGCCGGGTGTGACCCAAGAAAAGAAAAGAAAAAGTGAAAAAATAAATCATCCTGACTGAGATTCATCAAAATTATATCAGTTTTACTGATATTGGAGAATGAACTACCCTTCATACTTGCCTCTAGACTTAAAAAGTATAAGCAATTGGCAACACCTTCCTTGCTCTGAAACTGAAAAACATGCAACCAAAGAGCATCAGAGTTGTTTTTGGTTTTGTTTTTCAGGAAACGTATTACTAGTCTCTGTTTCCATGACCACCTATGCCCCACTCCTGTGGGGATAGATGCTGACTTACAAATTGGGTTTCCCAATTACAAACCAGAGAAAGAAGCTTAAGATGGTAGTAAACATTCTGGTGTTTGCTTGAATTTGGAGCTGAGAGATTTTGGAGGAGTGAAAGGGAAAATAAATTAGAATTTCTTACAATCAAAGAAGTTTTTCTGTCTGCAATAAAGTGGGAGAGGGAGAAAAATAAAGGAAGATGTAATATATTGTGTATATAAATATATATAATTTTTCATTGACGAATGAAATAAAACAGGAGTTCAGATGCTTAATTTAGTAAGACAAAATTCATTTTCATATATGGTATTTCTTTATATTCAGTGCTATATGAGACACAACTTTGGGATTTAAAGTAAATCATTATATTAGCACTAAAAGATCCAAAATAAAGGGCTTGAGAGGCAGTACAAGGCATTTGCCTTGCATGTAACCTATCTGGGTTCAGTCTCTAGCATCCCATATGGTCCATTGAGTCTCAACAAGAGTGATCCCTGAGGTGATTCTGTTAGAATCCAAGGTCTGGTTTAGAAATCAAATATAAATTAGCTTTGCTGTGAACCTAATTGCAGTCATGACAAGCTGTAGTGTTTTTTTTTCATTTTTTTTATTTACACAACTTGATTACATACATGATTCTGTTTGGGTTTCAGTCATGTAAAGAAAACCATCCATCACCATGCAACATTCCCATCACCAATGTCCCAAATCTCCCTCCTCCCCATCCAAACCCTGCCTGTACTCTACACAGGCTTTCTATTTCCCTCATACATTCTCATTATTGGGATAGTTCAAGACGTAGTTATTTCTCTAACTAAACTCATCCCTGTTTGTAGTGAGCTTCATGAGGCGAGCTGGAACGTCCAGCTCTTTTCTCTTTTGTGTCTGAAAATTATTATTGCAAGAATGTCTTTCATTTTTCTTAAAACCCAGAGATGAGTGAGACCATTCTGTGTCTTTCTCTCTGACTTATTTCACTCAGCATAATAGATTCCATGTACATCCATGTATAGGAAAATTTCATGACTTCATCTCTCCTGACAGCTGCATAATATTCCATTGTGTATATGTACCATTATAGCCATTCATCTGTTGAAGGGTATCTTAGCTGTTTCCAGAGACTTGCTATGGTAAATAGTGCTGCAATGAATACAGGTGTAAGGAAGGGATTTTTGTATTGTATTTTTGTGTTCCTAGGGTATATTCCTAGGAGTGGTATAGCTGGATCATATGGGAGCTCGATTTCCAGTTTTTGGAGGAATCTCTATATTGCTTTCCATAAAGGTTGAACTAGACAGGCAGATGGGGTAATGGCATCGGAGTTTCAGCAGAGTTCAGTGGCTTCCCCTTTCTCGGTGTGTAAACTCACCTCCAAGGAAGGCTAGCCATCTGCAGATGAGCCACACACAGGATGAAATCAGGCCAAGAATGCAGCACAGCACAGAAGACAGGCAGATGGGATACTGGCATATAAGTTCCAGCAGAGTTCCTACAGGCTGTAGTTTTAAAGTAAAAGGAGTAGGCCCAGAATAGCAGCCAGTTCCTGGGACCAGACCCTATGAGGATATTACAGGAACTACCTCCTAGTTTGCTATCAGAGGCTAAACAGCAGCTGTCAGAGGGCGAGATGACAACAGCATCCTGAGTTTGCAGCAATAGACAGATAGTCAGATGACACTGCATCCTGAACATGGAGATGTCTGATCACCCCTAACTTGAGCTGACAGCCTGCCATAACCATTTGATACTATATTTGAACTACAACCAATTCTAACCCAACCTTATACTAAGAACCAATAATTTTAAAAATCCACTGCACGCAGTTGGGAATATGCTAGATGGAGCCCTAGGTACCCTTTAAATTTGGCCTGTGAGTCATTCTCAGAGTCCTTATTTCTTAGGAGATGTTGGACCCCAGCATGCTGGAGTAAACTCCTTTGCATTTGCGTTATTGCCTATCTCCCTGTTGGTCTTTTGGGTGGTAGATTCTGAGTTCTAGACTTGATAATTCCAGAAATAAGCACTGAACCTTGACAGCAGTGACTCAAAACAAAGAAGATTCAAAATATTTTTCCAGGCTCTCTTATTATTTGTTTATTTTTAAATAATATACTTAAGCACCATGATTACAAATATGTTTGTAGATGGATTTCAGTCATAAAAACAACACCCCCTTCACCAGTGCAACATTTCCACCATCAATGCCCCTCATTTCCCTCATTCTCACTACTTGCCTGTATTCGAGATAAACATTCTACTTTCCTCACTCATTAACATTGTCATGATAGTTGTTAGTTATTTTTCTAACTGAACTCACCACTCTTTGTGGTAAACTTCATATAGTGATTTGGTTCTTCCAGCCCTCATCTCTATTTAACCTCTGGGTATTATTAAATATTATGTCTTTTATTTTTCTTAAATTCCACAAATGAGTGAGACTATTCTATGTCTATCTTTCTCCCTTTGATTTATTTCACTAACAAAATATTATTTTTTCTTAAAATGGGCTTTATAAATGGGCTTCCCTAGAAAGAACTGCTTTTCTTTCAGGATAAGGTGACAAATCAAGCTCTTAAATTGGTACAATCAGAGAAATGCACCCTACTCAGTTAATTATATTAATATTTGTTTAACATCATAGTCTATGTATATAATATGAGACTAAACTGTTTGTCTCTATTAGTTATATGTTCAATATCTCCCTCCAATATGATAGTCTTTAAAAATGAGCAATTAAAGCTAAATGCGATCATATGAGATCTCAGACTAATAAAAACTGACAGTGTTTGGAAGAAAGAAAGAGACTCCAGATTCCTCTTTCTTCCTAGGGAGCACTAGAAGAAAGACCCCTGAGAAGAGGTGGTAGCCCTCAAGCCAGGAAGGAAACTCTCACTGAAAACTAAAATTGTGGGTTCCTTGATTATGGACTTTAAGCCTCCAGAAATCTGAGAAAATAAATGTTTATAACCCCAACCTCCTTTGGCATTGTATTATATAATCCTTGTAGACAGGAACAAAATCTCGATTTCTCTCTCTTCTCACTTGTATGCACACTTACACACAAAAAGTGCACACACACAATCATATATGCATATTTCCTCTCCTGCTTACTGTGCATATTCCAACAGCTTGATTTCTGAATAACAATGTCACTGAGATTTCTTATCAAGACATAAAAATGTCATTTATTTTGGTTTTGTGCTGTTTTTGTTTTACAGCAAAATAATATTCCACTGAGTGCATGTGCCATTGTCAGAAACAAAGGGTTAAGATAGATTGAGGAGAAAAGCAGAATGGACAGATTACAGAGCTCTGTAATCCTAAAAGATGATTCATATAATGAAAAGCATTGAGGCAGAGACCCTGTGACTGCTTGATCTCTGCTGTTCTTCTCAGTGGAAACAATCATGAAATAAGCCCAAATGCAGGCCTTTGTATATGTAAAAAGATTTAGTCAGGTCATATTAGCATAGATTGGCAATTTACAAAAAAAAAATAGTCTCCCTGTGTTCTATTTTTTTCTTTCTTTGGGGCGGGGTGGTTTGGGGACCATACCTAGCAGCAGTCAGGGATTACTTCTTGCTCTGTGCTCCGATATCATTTCTCATAGGCTCAGGGGACAAACTGAAAGTTGATGATCGAACCTCAACTTGCAGCTGCGTGCAAGGCAAATTCCCTGTCCCTGTGCTATGCTCTGGTCCCATTTTCTATTTCTTATAATGATCCATTGTTTTAAGAAATAAATATTGACATAAGGACAAACTTTTGTAACTTTTATCTTTTATTTCTTTTTTCTTAATCCATAAAAGATCCTCTGTTGTTTTTATATTATTATTTTATTGAAAACATTTTGCTTTACAATATCCTTCAAGTTGGATTTCAGGCATACAATGACAGTGAATCAGGGCCATTCCCACCACCAGTGTCAACCAACCTCCCTCCACCAATGTTCCCTTAGTGTATCCTATACCACCTCCCTTTGCCCCATGGCTTTCCAATGTAACAGGTTCATTTTAAGTTTAGATTGTTATAGTTTGGGTTTCTTGATTGCTTTGACCTTGTTTGTGAACCATGGCCAATTTCTGGCATGCTCTGATTTTATTTTGTAGGTCCTTTACTAGAACATTTGGGTTGTTCCAAATTTGTCATCACAAGCAATGCTGCAATAAGTATATGTGATTTGTGTAGAATTACACAATATTTTATTAAAACTTTAATTGGCTGCCAATATTTTAATATAGAATGAAAAATAGATTTCATACAAACCCAAGAAAAAATTTTTGTCTTTCTTAAAAAATCAGAAGGTCTAGTGTCACTAGTCATTCCCTCCTTGCTCTTTTCAGTTGCTGTTAAGAGGTTTCTGTCTCCTTCAGAGACCACACACTTGCCTACATGGCACCAACCCCTAGTGCCCCAGTAAGATCATTCACCTCATTAGGTCCCCATAGACCAAGAGCTCTTGGCCTCAATCAAGATTCTCTGTGTCTACTGATGCGTACAATAAAGTAACCAAAACACTAACTCTGTAGTTAACTATATAGTTTAGCAATTTCTTAAAAGAGAAAAAGAAAAGGCCTTTCTTTACTAATTTTGAATTTAAGGCTATGCCTACTGTCTCTTTAGAAAGTTGAAATTAGGATTGCTTTTTTAAGAAGGTGTCTATGTCTTCTACAAGGCTGTTATGGAAAATACTGTCCATAGGGCTGGAGTGATAGCATGGAGGTAGAGCATTTGCCTTCCATGCAGAAGGATGGTGGTTCGAATCCCAACATTCCATATTGTCCCCCGAGCCTGCCAGTATTGATTTCTGAGCATAGATCCAGGAGTAATCCCTGACCTCTGCCAGGTGTGACCCTAAAACAAAAAAAAAAAGAAAGGAAAAAGGAAAGAAGAGAAAATACTGCCCACTGTGTTACACAAAATTGTTTAAATAAAATCCTATTCCATACATGTCTGCTCAGTTTTGCTTCATAATTTTCAAATGTCTCTTTGAACAAATGGATATACTTTCTCTAATTAGAAAACTAATATAAAATAATATACAGCATTGCTCTCACATAAGAATCAAAAGGAGCTTTACTCTAGATGTGTTTGAGTGACCAAGTGGTCCCTTCTATTTTAGGAAATCTACCTCAACTTTAATTATATCAAATATCAGTGAACCACCACCACCTCCAAAACAAAAGACCTTGAATCCATCTAGAAGGCTTTACTTTCCCCTTTGTAGTCAACTCCAGGATGAACTTAGAAGCAACTCAAAATTAACATTTTAATGGCTAAAACTCAGTATCATTTATTTCATTGACATTCTCTTACCCAATAGTATAGGTAAACTACGTTATAAAAACATACATTTTCCTTCAGGGGCCTAATAAATCAATTTTCATTTTGAATGAAATAAAAATAACATATAAATATGTATATTTGTCCTGGGTTAGTTCTCACAGAAATAATGAGATTAATTCTGTATTAGGTAAACTTTTCTTTCTAATAAACAAATGTCTCATGGAGACCAGTGTTTCCTTTGCATCTTAAAGGTAAATAGGCAGGCATTTTACTATATCTTATTGAGTTTGGGGCCATAATTGACTGTGTTCAGGACGTACTCCTGACTTTTTGCTCAGATTCATTTTTGGAGGGGTTCATAGGACTATATGGGGTGCCATGGTGGGCAAGCATTAACAATCCACTATACATTCAGACTCCCTGATATACCATTTATATCACAAAAATATATATAGTTTTATTGTAAAA
The DNA here is from genome assembly GCA_004027635.1 of Crocidura indochinensis. Lineage (NCBI taxonomy): Eukaryota > Metazoa > Chordata > Mammalia > Eulipotyphla > Soricidae > Crocidura > Crocidura indochinensis. The sequence goes on from PVKC010015955.1 coordinate 20,630, forward strand.
GTTAACATTATTATTATTGTTGGATATTATAATACAACAGCATATAAAAATTTACTTTAAATAGTTAGTGACTGCATGACCATCTTAATTCACCTAAAATTTCTTAGTACATGGTTGAATCTGTTTTTAGCCCAGTAATGGGCATGTCTTGATTATGTGAGAAAGACTGAGTCTCTGGATTCTTCCCAGTATTGGAGGCAGTCAAATGAGATGTAAACAACCTTGAGATGTCTCAAATAACAAAATAGTAGTAATATAAAATATTTATAATAAGAATTCAAGTTATGTACGAAGTTTATAGTTGATCCCATGACAATATACTCCAAGGGTGGAGAAACCCTATATCTTGTAGGCCAAGGAAATTCCTTTTCGAATGACCCCAATATTTACTGTGCCTATGCAGGAGGGGAAAAAATGGCAAAAAGCACAAAACAATTTTTTCCGTATTTATCTACTATTTGCCAATTTC